>JAUJEF010000600.1:0-37000 GCA_030444885.1 Citrus sp. QX-2021 | reverse complement strand
CGGCCTTCGGGTGGTTATTTTTGGGTACGGCTGCGCCCACAGCCTATTTTTGGCACACGGAGGCCCCTCGCAAAGTCTCGCCCCATTCCGAGTCCGGCGGACGAACTTGGCCAGCACCACCCCCCAAGGCTATAGCCCACCCGGTTTTGTGGCGTTTTGGACGAACTTGGCGCCCCGGCCTTCGGGCGCTTATTTTTGGGTCCGGCTGTGCCCACGGCCTATTTTTGGCACACGGAGGCCGCTCGTAAAGTCTCGCCCCATTCCGAGTCCGGCGGACGAACTTGGCCAGCCCCACCCCCCAAGGCTATAGCCCACCCCTTTTTGTGGCCTTTTTCCGTTGGACGAACTTGGCGCCCCGGCCTTCGGACGGTTATTCTTGGGCGCGGCTGTGCCCGCGGCCTATTTTTTGCACACGGAGGCCAATCGCAAAGTCTTACCCCATTCCGAGTCCGCGGACAAACTTGGCCAGCCCCACCCCCAAGGCTATAGCCCACCGGTTTTGTGGCCTTTTTCCGCTGGACGAACTTGGTGCACAGGCCTTGGGCCGTTATTTTTAAGGCGCGGCTGTGCCCGCGGCCTATTTTTGGCACACGGAGGCCGCTCACAAAGTCTCGCCCCATTCCGAGTCCGGCGGACGAACTTGGCCAGCCCCACCCCCCAAGGCTATAGCCCACCCGGTTTTATGGCCTTTTTCCGCTGGACGAACTGGGCACCCCGGCCTTCGGGTGGTTATTTTTGGGCGCGGCCGTGCCCGCGGCCTATTTTTGGAACACGGAGGCCGCTTTCAAAGTCTCGCCCCAATCTGAGTGTGGCAGACGAACTTGGCAAGCCCCACCCCCCAAGGCTATAGCCCACCCGTTTTTGTGGCCTTTTTCCGCTCGACGAACGTGGCGCCCCGGCCTTCGGGTGGTTATTTTTGGGTACGGCTGCGCCCGTAGCCTATTTTTGGCACACGGAGGCCCCTCGCAAAGTCTCGCCCCATTCTGAGTCCGGCGGACGAACTTGGCCCGCCCCGCCCCACCCCCCAAGGCTATAGCCCACCCGATTTTGTGGCGTTTTGGACGAACTTGGCGCCCCGGCCTTCGGGCGCTTATTTTTGGGTCCGGCTGTGCCCACAGCCTATTTTTGGCACACGGAGGCCGCTCGTAAAGTCTTGCCCCATTCCGAGTCCGGCGGACGAACTTGGCCAGCCCCACCCCCCAAGGCTATAGCCCACCCCTTTTTGTGGCCTTTTTCCGTTGGACGAACTTGGCGCCCCGGCCTTCGGACGGTTATTCTTGGGCGCGGCTGTGCCCGCGGCCTATTTTTTGCACACGGAGGCCAATCGCAAAGTCTTACCCCATTCCGAGTCCGGCGGACAAACTTGGCCAGCCCCACCCCCCAAGGCTATAGCCCACCCGTTTTTGTGGCCTTTTTCCGCTGGACGAACTTGGTGCACCGGCCTTCGGGCCGTTATTTTTAGGCGCGGCTGTGCCCACGGCCTATTTTTGGCACACGGAGGCCGCTCGCAAAGTCTCGCCCCATTCCGAGTCCGGCGGACGAACTTGGCCAGCCCCACCCCCCAAGGCTATAGCCCACCCGTTTTTGTGGCCTTTTTCCGCTGGACGAACTGGGCACCCCGGCCTTCGGGCGGTTATTTTTGGGCGCGGCCATGCCCGCGGCCTATTTTTGGAACACGGAGGCTGCTTTCAAAGTCTCGCCCCAATCTGAGTCTGGCGGACGAACTTGGCAAGCCCCACCCCCCAAGGCTATAGCCCACCCGTTTTTGTGGCCTTTTTCCGCTGGACGAATGTGGCGCCCTGGCCTTCGGGTGGTTATTTATGGACACGGCTGGGTCCGCGGCCTATTTTTGCACACGGACGCCGCTCTCAAAGTCTCGCCCCATTCCGAGTCAGGCGGACGAACTTGGCCATCCCCACCCCCCAAGGCTATAGCCCACCCGTTTTTGTGGCCTTTTTCCGTTGGACGAACGTGGCGCCCCGGCCTTCGGGTGGTTATTTATGGATGCGGCTGTGCCCACGGCCTATTTTTGGTACACGGAGGTCGCTCGCAAAGTCTCGCCCCATTCCGAGTCCGGCGGACAAACTTGGCCAGCCCCACCCCCCAAGGCTATAGCCCACCCCTTTTTGTGGCCTTTTTACGCTGGACGAACTGGGTACCCCGGCCTTCGGGCTGTTAATTTTGGGCACGGCTGTGCCCTGGCCTATTTGTGGCACATGGAGGCCGCTCGTAAAGTCTCGCCCATTTCCGTGTCCGCGGACGAACTTGGCCAGCCCCACCCCCAAGGCTATAGCCCACCCCTTTTGTGGCCTTTTACGCTGGACGAACTTGGCGCCCGGCCTTCGGACGGTTATTTTTGGGCGCGGCTGTGCCCGCAGCCTATTTTTTGAACACGGAGGCCAATCGCAAAGTCTTGCCTCATTCCGAGTCCAGGCGGACGAACTTGGCCAGCCCAACCCCCAAGGCTATAGCCCACCCGTTTTGTGGCCTTTTCCGCTGCACGAACTTGGCACCCCGGCCTTCGGGCGGTTATTTTTGGGCGCGGCTGTGTCGGCAGGCTATTTTTTGCACACGGAGGCCACACGCAAAGTCTCACCCCAGTTTGAGTCGGGCGGTCCAACTTGGCCAGCCCCACCCCCCAAGGCTATAGCCCACCCGTTTTTGTGGCCTTTTTCCGCAGGAAGAACTTGTCCGCCCGGCCGTCGGGGGGTTATATTTTGGGTAAAGCTGTGCCCGCGGCCTATATTTGGTACACGGAGGCCGCTGCAAAGTCTCGCCCCATTCCGAGTCCGCGGACGAACTTGGCCAGCCCCAACCCCAAAGGCTATAGCCCACCGCTTTTGTGGCCTTTTTCCGCTGCACGAACTTGGCACCCCGGCCTTCGGGTGTTTATTTTTGGGTTCTGCTGTGTCGGCAGGCTATTTTTTGCACACGGAGGCCACACGCAAAGTCTCACCCCAGTCCGAGTCGGGCGGTCCAACTTGGCCAGCCCCACCCCCCAAGGCTATAGCCCACCCGTTTTTGTGGCCTTTTTCCGCAGGACGAACTTGACGTCCCGACCTTCGGGCGGTTATTTTTAAGGCGCGGCTTTGCCCGCGGCCTATTTTTGGCACACAGAGGCTGCTCACAAAGTCTCGCCCCATTCTTTGTCCGGCGGACGGACTAGGCCAGCCCCGCCCCCCAAGGCTATAGCCCACCCATTTTTGTGGCCTTTTTCCGCAGGACGAACTTGGCGTCCCGGACTTCGGGCGGTTATTTTTGGCGCAGCTATTCCCACGGCCTATTTTTGGCACACGGAGGTCGCTCGCAAATTCTCACCCCATTCTTAGTCCGGCGGACGAACTAGGCCAGCCCAACCCCCCAAGGCTATAGCCCAACTGTTTTTGTGGCCTTTTTCCGCTGGACGAAGTTGGCGCCCCGGCCTTCGGGCGGTTATTTTTGGGCGCTGCTGTGCCCGCGGCCTATTTTTGGCACACGGTGGCCGCTCGCAATGTCTCGTCCCATTCCAAGTCCGGCGGACGAACTTGGCCAGCCCCACCCCCCAACGCTATAGCCCACCCGTTTTTGTGCCCTTTTTCCGCTGGATGAACTTGGCGCCCCGGCCTTCGGGCGGTTCTTTTTGGGCGCGGCTGTGCCCTCGGCCTATTTTTGGCACTCGGAGGCCGTTCGCAAAGTCTCACCCCATTCCGAGTCCGGCGGACGAACTTGGCCAGCCCCACCCCCCAAGGCTATAGCCAACCCGTTTTTGTGGCCTTTTTCCACTGGTCGAACTTGGCGCCCCGGCCATCGTGCGGTTATTTTTGGGCGCGGCTGTGCCTGCGTCCTATTTTTAGCACACGGAGGCCGTTCGCAAAGTCTCGCCCCATTCCGAGTCCGGCGGACGAACTTGGCCAGCCCCACCCCCCAAGGCTATAGCCCACCCGTTTTTGTGGCCTTTTTCCGCTGGTCGAACTTGGCGCCCCGGCCTTCGAGTGGTTATTTTTGGGCGCGGCTGTGCCCGTGGCCTATTTATGGCACGCGGAGGTGCCTCGCTAAGGGTCGCCCCATTCTGAGTCTGACGGACGAACATGGCAAGCCCCACCCCCCAAGGCTATAGCCCACCCGTTTTTGTGGCCTTTTTCCGCTGGACGAACTTGGTGCCCTGGCCTCCGGGTGGTTATTTTTGGGAGCGGCTGTGCCCGCGGCCTATTTTTGGCACACGGTGACTGCTCGCAATGTCTCGTCCCATTCCTAGTCCGGCGGACAAACTTGGCCAGCCCCATCCCCCAAGGCTATTGCCCACCCGTTTTTGTGGCCATTCTCCGCTTGACGAACTTGGCGCCCCAGCCTTCGGGCGGTTTTTTTTGGGCGCGGCTGTGCCCGCGGCCTATTTTTGGTACATGGAGGCCACTCGCAAAGTCTCGCCCCATTCCGAGTCCGGCGGACTAACTTGGCCTGCCCCACCCCCCAAGGCTATAGCCCACCCGTTTTTGTGGCCTTTCTCCGCTGGACGAACTTGGTGCCCCGGCCTTAGGGTGGTTATTTTTGGGAGCGGCTGTGCCCACGGCCTATTTTTGGCACACGGAGGCCGCTCGCAAAGTCTCGTCCCATTCCTAGGCCGGCGCACAAACTTGGCGAGCCCCACCCCCCAAGGCTATAGCCCACCCTTTTTTGTGGCCTTTTTGCGCTGGACGAACTTGGCGAATCTGCCATCGGGTGGTTTTTTTTGGGCGTGGCTGTACCTGCGGCCTATGTTTTGCACATCGAGGCCACTCGTAAAGTCACGCCCCATTCCAAGTTCGGCGGACGAACTAGGCCAGCCCCACCCCCCAAGGCTATAGCCCACCCGTTTTTGTGGCCTTTTTCCGTTGGACGAACTTGGCGCCCAGGCCTTCGGGCGGTTCTTTTTGGACGCGACTGTACCTGCGGCCTATTTTTGGTACACGGACGCAGCTCGCAAAGTCTGACCCCATTCCGAGTCCGACGGACGAACTTGGCCAGCCCCACCCCCCAAGGCTATAGCCCACCCGTTTTTGTGGTCTTTTTCCGCTGGACGAACTTGGTGCCCCGGCCTCCGGGTGGTTCTTTTTGGGTGGGATTGTGCCCGCGGCCTATTTTTGTCACATGGAGGCCACTCGCAAAGTCTCGCCCCATTCCGAGTCCGGCGGACTAACATGGCCTGCCCCACCCCCCAAGGCTATAGCCCACCCGTTTTTGTGGCCTTTTTCCGCTAGACGAACTTGGTGCCCCGGCCTTCGGGTGGTTATTTTTGGGAGCGGCTGTGCCCACGGCCTATTTTTGGCACACGGAGGCCGCTCGTAAAGTCTCGTCCCATTCCTAGGCCGGCGCACAAACTTGGCGAGCCCCACCCCCCAAGGCTATAGCCCACCCTTTTTTGTGGCCTTTTTGCGCAGGACGAACTTGGCGAACCTGCCATCGGGCGGTTATTTTTGGGCGTGGCTGTACCTGCGGACTATGTTTTGCACATCGAGGCCACTCGTAAAGTCTCGCCCCATTCCAAGTTCGGCGGACGAACTAGGCCGGCCCAACCCCCCAAGGCTATGGCCCACCCGTTTTTGTGGCCTTTTTCCGTTGGAAGAACTTGGCGCCCAGGCCTTCGGGCGGTTCTTTTTGGGCGCAACTGTGCCCGTGGCCTATTTTTGGTACACGGAGGCAGCTCGCAAAGTCTGACCCCATTCCGAGTCCGACGGACGAACATGGCCAGCCCCACCCCCCAAGGCTGTAGCCCACCCGTTTTTGTGGCCTTTTTGCGCTGGACGAACTCGGCGACCCTGCCTTCGGGCGGTTATTTTTGGGTGTGGCTGTGCCTGCGGCCTATGTTTTGCACATGAAGGCACTCATAAAGTCTCGCCCCATTCCAAGTCCGGCGGACGAACTAGGCCAGCACCACCCCCCAAGGCTATAGCCCACCCGTTTTTGTGGCCTTTTTCCGCTGGACGAACTGGGCACCCCGGCCTTCGGGCGGTTATTTTTGGGCGCGGCCATGCCCGCGGCCTATTTTTGGAACACGGAGGCTGCTTTCAAAGTCTCGCCCCAATCTGAGTCTGGCGGACGAACTTGGCAAGCCCCACCCCCCAAGGCTATAGCCCACCCGTTTTTGTGGCCTTTTTCCGCTGGACGAATGTGGCGCCCTGGCCTTCGGGTGGTTATTTATGGACACGGCTGTGTCCGCGGCCTATTTTTGGCACACGGAGGCCGCTCGCAAAGTCTCGCCCCATTCCGAGTCCGGCGGACGAACTTGGCCATCCCCACCCCCCAAGGCTATAGCCCACCCGTTTTTGTGGCCTTTTTCCGTTGGACGAACGTGGCGCCCTGGCCTTCGGGTGGTTATTTATGGATGCGGCTGTGCCCACGGCCTATTTTTGGTACACGGAGGTCGCTCGCAAAGTCTCGCCCCATTCCGAGTCCGGCGGACAAACTTGGCCAGCCCCACCCCCCAAGGCTATAGCCCACCCGTTTTTGTGGCCTTCTTCCGCTGGACGAACTGGGTACCCCGGCCTTCGGGTGGTTATTTTTGGGCGCGGCCGTGCCCGCGGCCTATTTGTGGCACATGGAGGCCGCTCGTAAAGTCTCGCCCATTTCCGTGTCCGGCGGACGAACTTGGCCAGCCCCACCCCCCAAGGCTATAGCCCACCCCTTTTTGTGGCCTTTTTACGCTGGACGAACTTGGCGCCCCGGCCTTCGGACGGTTATTTTTGGGCGCGGCTGTGCCCGCAGCCTATTTTTTGCACACGGAGGCCAATCGCAAAGTCTTGCCTCATTCCGAGTCCGGCGGACGAACTTGGCCAGCCCAACCCCCCAAGGCTATAGCCCACCCGTTTTTGTGGCCTTTTTCCGCTGCACGAACTTGGCACCCCGGCCTTCGGGCGGTTATTTTTGGGCGCGGCTGTGTCGGCAGGCTATTTTTTGCTCATGGAGGCCACACGCAAAGTCTCACCCCAGTTTGAGTCGGGCGGTCCAACTTGGCCAGCCCCACCCCCCAAGGCTATAGCCCACCCGTTTTTGTGCCCTTTTTCCGCTGGATGAACTTGGCGCCCCGGCCTTCGGGTGGTTATTTTTGGGTAAAGCTGTGCCCGCGGCCTATATTTGGTACACGGAGGCCGCTCGCAAAGTCTCGCCCCATTCCGAGTCCGGCGGACGAACTTGGCCAGCCCCAACCCCCAAGGCTATAGCCCACCCGTTTTTGTGGCCTTTTTCCGCTGCACGAACTTGGCACCCCGGCCTTCGGGCGGTTATTTTTGGGCGCGGCTGTGTCGGCAGGCTATTTTTTGCACACGGAGGCCACACGCAAAGTCTCACCCCAGTCCGAGTCGGGCGGTCCAACTTGGCCAGCCCCACCCCCCAAGGCTATAGCCCACCCGTTTTTGTGGCCTTTTTCCGCAGGACGAACTTGACGTCCCGACCTTCGGGCGGTTATTTTTGGGCGCGGCTTTGCCCGCGGCCTATTTTTGGCACACAGAGGCTGCTCACAAAGTCTCGCCCCATTCTTTGTCCGTGGACGGACTAGGCCAGCCCCCCCGCCCCAAGGCTATAGCCCACCCATTTTGTGGCCTTTTTCCTTGGGACGAACTTGGCGTCCCGGACTTCGGGCGGTTATTTTTGGCCCAGCGATTCCCCCCGCCGATTTTTGGCACACGGAGGCGCCTCGCAAATTCTCACCCCATTCTTAGTCCGGCGGACGAACTAGGCCAGCCCAACCCCCCAAGGCTATAGCCCAACTGTTTTTGTGGCCTTTTTCCGCTGGACGAAGTTGGCGCCCCGGCCTTCGGGCGGTTATTTTTGGGCGCTGCTGTGCCCGCGGCCTATTTTTGGCACACGGTGGCCGCTCGCAATGTCTCGTCCCATTCCAAGTCCGGCGGACGAACTTGGCCAGCCCCACCCCCCAACGCTATAGCCCACCCGTTTTTGTGCCCTTTTTCCGCTGGATGAACTTGGCGCCCCGGCCTTCGGGCGGTTCTTTTTGGGCGCGGCTGTGCCCTCGGCCTATTTTTGGCACTCGGAGGCCGTTCGCAAAGTCTCACCCCATTCCGAGTCCGGCGGACGAACTTGGCCAGCCCCACCCCCCAAGGCTATAGCCAACCCGTTTTTGTGGCCTTTTTCCACTGGTCGAACTTGGCGCCCCGGCCATCGTGCGGTTATTTTTGGGCGCGGCTGTGCCTGCGGCCTATTTTTAGCACACGGAGGCCGTTCGCAAAGTCTCGCCCCATTCCGAGTCCGGCGGACGAACTTGGCCAGCCCCACCCCCCAAGGCTATAGCCCACCCGTTTTTGTGGCCTTTTTCCGCTGGTCGAACTTGGCGCCCCGGCCTTCGAGTGGTTATTTTTGGGCGCGGCTGTGCCCGTGGCCTATTTATGGCACGCGGAGGTGCCTCGCTAAGGGTCGCCCCATTCTGAGTCTGACGGACGAACATGGCAAGCCCCACCCCCCAAGGCTATAGCCCACCCGTTTTTGTGGCCTTTTTCCGCTGGACGAACTTGGTGCCCTGGCCTCCGGGTGGTTATTTTTGGGAGCGGCTGTGCCCGCGGCCTATTTTTGGCACACGGTGACTGCTCGCAATGTCTCGTCCCATTCCTAGTCCGGCGGACAAACTTGGCCAGCCCCATCCCCCAAGGCTATTGCCCACCCGTTTTTGTGGCCATTCTCCGCTTGACGAACTTGGCGCCCCAGCCTTCGGGCGGTTATTTTTGGGCGCGGCTGTGCCCGCGGCCTATTTTTGGTACATGGAGGCCACTCGCAAAGTCTCGCCCCATTCCGAGTCCGGCGGACTAACTTGGCCTGCCCCACCCCCCAAGGCTATAGCCCACCCGTTTTTGTGGCCTTTCTCCGCTGGACGAACTTGGTGCTCCGGCCTTAGGGTGGTTATTTTTGGGAGCGGCTGTGCCCACGGCCTATTTTTGGCACACGGAGGCCGCTCGCAAAGTCTCGTCCCATTCCTAGGCCGGCGCACAAACTTGGCGAGCCCCACCCCCCAAGGCTATAGCCCACCCTTTTTTGTGGCCTTTTTGCGCTGGACGAACTTGGCGAATCTGCCATCGGGTGGTTTTTTTTGGGCGTGGCTGTACCTGCGGCCTATGTTTTGCACATCGAGGCCACTCGTAAAGTCACGCCCCATTCCAAGTTCGGCAGACGAACTAGGCCAGCCCCACCCCCCAAGGCTATAGCCCACCCGTTTTTGTGGCCTTTTTCCGTTGGACGAACTTGGCGCCCAGGCCTTCGGGCGGTTCTTTTTGGACGCGACTGTACCTGCGGCCTATTTTTGGTACACGGACGCAGCTCGCAAAGTCTGACCCCATTCCGAGTCCGACGGACGAACTTGGCCAGCCCCACCCCCCAAGGCTATAGCCCACCCGTTTTTGTGCTCTTTTTCCGCTGGACGAACTTGGTGCCCCGGCCTCCGGGTGGTTCTTTTTGGGTGGGATTGTGCCCGCGGCCTATTTTTGTCACATGGAGGCCACTCGCAAAGTCTCGCCCCATTCCGAGTCCGGCGGACTAACATGGCCTGCCCCACCCCCCAAGGCTATAGCCCACCCGTTTTTGTGGCCTTTTTCCGCTAGACGAACTTGGTGCCCCGGCCTTCGGGTGGTTATTTTTGGGAGCGGCTGTGCCCACGGCCTATTTTTGGCACACGGAGGCCGCTCGTAAAGTCTCGTCCCATTCCTAGGCCGGCGCACAAACTTGGCGAGCCCCACCCCCCAAGGCTATAGCCCACCCGTTTTTGTGGCCTTTTTCCGCTGGACGATGGTGGCGAACCTGCCATCGGGCGGTTATTTTTGGGCGTGGTTGTGCCTGCGGCCTATTTTTGGCACATGGAGGCCACTCGCAAAGTCTCGCCCCATTCCCAGTTCGGCGGACGAACTAGGCCGGCCCAACCCCCCAAGGCTATGGCCCACCCGTTTTTATGGCCTTTTCCGTTGGAAGAACTTGGCGCCCAGGCCTTCGGGCGGTTCTTTTTGGGCGCAACTGTGCCCGTGGCCTATTTTTGGTACACGGAGGCAGCTCGCAAAGTCTGACCCCATTCCGAGTCCGACGGACGAACATGGCCAGCCCCACCCCCCAAGGCTGTAGCCCACCCGTTTTTGTGGCCTTTTTGCGCTGGACGAACTCGGCGACCCTGCCTTCGGGCGGTTATTTTTGGGTGTGGCTGTGCCTGCGGCCTATGTTTTGCACATGAAGGCACTCATAAAGTCTCGCCCCATTCCAAGTCCGGCGGACGAACTAGGCCAGCACCACCCCCCAAGGCTATAGCCCACCCGTTTTTGTGGCCTTTTTCCGCTGGACGAACCTGGCGCCCCGGCCTTCGGGCTGTTAATTTTGGGCACGGTTGTGCCCGCGGCCTATTTTTGGCACACAGAGGCCGCTCGCAAAGTCTCATCCCATTCCGAGTCCGGCGGACGAACTTGGCCAGCCCCACCCCCCAAGGCTATAGCCCACCCGTTTGTGGGGCCTTTTTCCGCTGGACGACGTTGGCGCCCCGGCTTTCGGGCGGTTATTTGTGGGCGCGGCTGTGCCCGCGGCCTATTTTTGGGACACGGAGGCCGCTCGCAAAGTCTCGCCCCATTCCGAGTCCGGCAGACGAACGTGGCCAGCCCCACCCCACAAGGCTATAGCCCACCCATTTTTGTGGCCGTTTCGCTGGACGAGACTTGGCGCCCCGTCCTTCGAGCGGTTATTTTCGGACGCGGCTGTGCCCACGGCCTAATTTTGGCACACGGATGCCGCTCACAAAGTCTGGTCTCATTCCATATCCGGCGGATGAACTTGGCCAGCCCCAACCCCCATTGCTATAGCCCACCCGTTTTTGTGGCCTTTTTCCGCTGGACGAACTTGGCGCCCCGGCCTTCGGGCAGCTAGTTTTGGGAGCGGCGGTGCCCGCGGCCTATTTTTGGCACACGGAGGCCGCTTACAAAGTCTCGTCCCATTCCGAGTCCGGCGGAGGAACTTGGCCAGCCCCACCCCCCAAGGCTATAGCCCACCCGTTTTTGTGGCCTTTTTCCACTGGACGAACAACCCGGCCTTCGTTCGTTTATTTTTGGGCGCGACTGTGCCCACGTCCTATTTTTGGCACGCGGAGGCCGCTCGCAAAGTCTCGCCCCATTCCGAGGCCAGCGGACAAACTTGGCCAGCCCCACCCCCCAAGGCCATAGCCCACCCGTTTTTGTGGCCTTTTTCCGCTGGACAAACTTGGCGCCCCGGCCTTTGGGTGGTTATTTTTTTGGGCGGCTGTGTCCGCGGCCTATTTTTGGTACACGGAGGCCGCTCGCAAAGTCTCGCCCCATTCCGAGTCCGGCAGACGAACGTGGCCATCCCCACCCCACAAGGCTATAGCCCACCCATTTTTATGGCCGTTTTACGCTGGACGAACCTGGCGCCCCAGCCTTCAGGCAGTTATTTTCGGGCGCGGCTGATCCCGTAGCCCATTTTTGGCACATTGAGGCTGCTCGCAATGTCTCGTCCCATTCCGAGTCCGGGTCCGGCGGACGAACTTGGCCAGCCCACTCCCCAAGGCTATAGCCCACCTGTTTTTGTGGCCTTTTTCCGCTGGACGAACTTGGTGCCCCGGCCTTCGGGTGGTTATTTTTGGGAGCGGCTGTGCCCACGGCCTATTTTTGGCACACGGAGGCCGCTCGTAAAGTCTCGTCCCATTCCTAGGCCGGCGCACAAACTTGGCGAGCCCCACCCCCCAAGGCTATAGCCCACCCTTTTTTGTGGCCTTTTTGCGCTGGACGAACTTGGCGAACCTGCCATCGGGCGGTTATTTTTGGGCGTGGCTGTACCTGCGGCCTATGTTTTGCACATCGAGGCCACTCGTAAAGTCTCGCCCCATTCC
The DNA here is from genome assembly GCA_030444885.1 of Citrus sp. QX-2021. NCBI lineage: Eukaryota > Viridiplantae > Streptophyta > Magnoliopsida > Sapindales > Rutaceae > Citrus > Citrus sp. QX-2021. The sequence goes on along the minus strand of JAUJEF010000600.1, from coordinate 25,173 downwards.
AAGTCCGGCGGACGAACTAGGCCAGCCCCACCCCCCAAGGCTATAGCCCACCCGTTTTTGTGGCCTTTTTCCGCTGGACGAACCTGGCGTCCCGGCCTTCGGGCTGTTAATTTTGGGCGCGGCTGTGCCCGCGGCCTATTTTTCGCACACGGAGGCCGCTCGCAAAGTCTCATTCCCCTCCGAGTCCGGCGGACGAACTTGGCCAGCCCCACCCCCCAAGGCTATAGCCCACCCGTTTGTGGGGCCTTTTTCCGCTGGACGACGTTGGCGCCCCGGCCTTCGGGCGGTTATTTATGGGCGCGGCTGTGCCCGCGGCATATTTTTGGGACACGGAGGCCGCTCGTAAAGTCTCGCCCCATTCCGAGTCCGGCAGACGAACGTGGCCAGCCCCACCCCACAAGGCTATAGCCCACCCATTTTTGTGGCCGTTTCTGTTTGGACGAACTTGGCGCCCGGCCTTCGAGCGGTTATTTTCGGGCGCGGCTGATCCCGTAGCCTATTTTTGGCACATTGAGGCCGCTCGCAATGTCTCGTCCCATTCCGAGTCCGGGTCCGGCGGACGAACTTGGCCAGCCCACTCCCCAAGGCTATAGCCCACCTGTTTTTGTGGCCTTTTTCCGCTGGACGAACTTGGCGCCCCGGCCTTCGGGTGGTTATTTTTGGGCGCGGCTGTGCCCACGGCCTAATTTTGGCACACGGATGCCGCTCACAAAGTCTGGTCTTATTCCATATCCGGCGGACGAACTTGGCCAGCCCCAACCCCCATTGCTATAGCCCACCCGTTTTTGTGGCCTTTTTCCGCTGGACGAACTTGGCGCCCCGGCCTTCGGGCGGCTAGTTTTGGGCGCGGCGGTGCCCGCGGCCTATTTTTGACACACGGAGGCCGCTTACAAAGTCTCGTCCCATTCCGAGTCCGGCGGACGAACTTGGCCAGCCCCACCCCCAAAGGCTATAGCCCACCCGTTTGTGGGGCCTTTTTCCGCTGGACGACGTTGGCGCCCCGGCCTTCGGGCGGTTATTTATGGGCGCGGCTGTGCCCGCGGCCTATTTTTGGGACACGGAGGCCGCTCGCAAAGTCTCGCCCCATTCCGAGTCCGGCAGACGAACGTGGCCAGCCCCATCCCACAAGGCTATAGCCCACCCATTTTTGTGGCCGTTTTACGCTGGAAGAACTTGGCGCCCCGGCCTTCGGTCGGTTCTTTTTTGGCGCGGCTGTGCCCACGGCCTATTTTTGACACACGGAGGACACTCGCAAAATCTCGTCCCATTCCGAGTCTGGCGGACGAACTTGGCCAGCCCCACCCCCGAAGGCTATAGCCCACCCATTTTTGTGGGCTTTTTCCGCTGGGCGAACTTGGCGTCCCGGCCTTCGGGCAATTATTTTTGGGCGCCGCTGTGCCTTCGGCCTATTTTTAGCACACGTAGGCCGATCGCAAAGTCTCGTCCCATTCCGAGTCCGGCGGACGAACTTGGCCAGCCCCACCCCCCAAGGCTATAGCCCACCCGTTTTTGTGGCCTTTTTCCATTGGACAAATTTGGCGCCCCGGCCTTCGGGCGGCTATTTTTGGGCGCGGCTGAGTCCGTTGCCTATATTTGGCAAACGGAGGCCGCTCGCAAAATCTCGCCCCATTCCGAGTCCGGCGGACGAACTTGGCCAACCCCACACCCCAAAGCTATAGCCCACCCGTTTGTGTGGCCTTTTTCCGCTGAACGACCTTGGCGCCCCGGCCTTCGGGCGGTTATTTATGGGCGCGGCTGTGCCCACGGCCAATTTTTGGTACACGGAGGCTGCTCGCAAAGTCTCGCACCATTCCGAGTCCGGCAGACGAACTTGGCCAGCCCCACCCCACAAGGCTATAGCCCATCCATTTTTGTGGCCGTTTTACGCTGGACGACCTTGGCGCACCGGCCTTCGGGCAATTATTTTTGGGCGCGGCTGCGCCCACGGCCTATTTTTGAGACACGGAGGCCGTTCGCAAAGTCTCGCCCCATTCCGAGTCCGGCAGACGAACTTGGCCAGCCCCACCCCACAAGGCTATAGCCCACCCATTTTTGTGGCCGTTTTACGCTGGACGAACTTGGCGCCCCGGCCTTCGGTCGTTTCTTTTTTGGCGCGGCTGTGCCCACGGCCTATTTTTGACACACGGAGGCCACTCGCAAAGTCTCTCGCCATTCCGAGTCCGGCGGACGAAGTTGGCCAGCCCCACCCCCCAAGGCTATTGCCCACCTGTTTTTGTGGCCTTTTTCCGCTGGACGAACTTGGCGCCCCGGCCTTCGGGCGGTTATTTTTTAGCACGGCTGTGCCCGGGGCCTATTTTTGGAACACGGAGGCCGCTCGCAAAGTCTCGCGCCATTCCGAGTCCGGCGGACGAAGTTGGCCAGCCCCACCCCTAAGGCTATAGCCCACCCGTTTTTGTGGCCTTTTTCCGCTGGACGAACTTGGCGCCCCAGCCTTCGTGCGGTTATTTTTCGGCGCGGCTGTGGCCGGGGCCTATTTTTGGCTCACGGAGCCCGCTCGCAAAGTCTCGCGCCATTCCGAGTCCGGCGGACGAAGTTGGCCAGCCCCACCCCCCAAGGCTATAGCCCACCCGTTTTTGTGGCCTTTTTCCGCTGGACGAACCTGGCGCCCTGGCCTTCGGGGGGTTATTTTTCGGCGCGGCTGTGCCCGGGGCCTATTTTTGGCACACGGCGGCCGCTCGCAAAATCTCGTGCCATTCCGAGTCCGGCGGACGAAGTTGGCCAGCCCCACCCGCCAAGGCTATAGCCCACCCGTTTCTGTGGCCTTTTTCCGCTGGACGAACTTGGCGCCCCGGTCTTCGAGCGGTTATTTTTGGGCGCGGCTGTCCCCGGGGCCTAGTTTTGGCACACAGAAGCCGCTCGCAAAGTCTCGCGCCATTCCGAGTGCGGCAGACGAAGTTGGCCAGCCCCACCCCCCAAGGCTATAGCCCACCCGTTTCTGTGGCATTTTTTTGCTGGACGAACTTGGCGCCCCGGCCTTCGGGCGGTTATTTTGGACGCGGCTGTGCTCGGGCTTATTTTCGCACACGGAGGCTGCTCGCAAAGTCTCGCTCCATTCCGAGTCCAGCGGACGAAGTTGGCCAGCCCACCCCCAAGGCTATAGCCTACCCGTTTTGTGGCATTTTTTGCTGGACGAACTTGGCGCCCCGGCCTTCGGGCGTTTATTTTTGGGTACGGCTGTGGCCGGGGCCTATTTTCGGCACACGGAGGCTCTCGGAAAGTCTCGCTCCATTTCAAGTCCGGCGGACGAAGTTGGCCAGCCCCACTCCCCAAGGCTATAGCCCACCCGATTTTGTGGCCTTTTTCCGCTGGACGAACTTGGCGCCCCGGCCTTCGGGCAGTTATTTTTGGGTACGGCTGTGCCCGGGGCCTATTTTTGGAACACGGAGGCCGCTCGCAAAGTCTCGCGCCATTCCGAGTACGGCGGACGAAGTGGGCCAGCCCCACCCCCCAAGGCTATAGCCCACCCGTTTTTGTGGCCTTTTTCCGCTGGACGAACTGGGCGCCCCGGCCTTCCGGCGGTTATTTTTGGGCGCGGCTGTGCCCGGGGCCTATTTTTGGCACACGGAGGACGCTCGTAAATTCTCGCGCCATTCCGAGTCCGGCGGACGAAGTGGGCCAGCCCCACCCCCCAAGGCTATAGCCCACCCGTTTTTGTGGCATTTTTTTGCCGGACGAACTTGGCGCGCCGGCCTTCGGGCGGTTATTTTTGGGCGCGGCTGTCCCCGGGGCCTATTTTCGGAACACGGAGGCTGCTCGCAAAGTCTCGCTCAATTCCGAGTCCGGCGGACGAAGTTGGCCAGCCCCACCCCCCAAGGCTATAGCCCACCCGTTTTTGTGGCATTTTTTTGCTGGACGAACTTGGCGCCCCGGCCTTCGGGCAGTTATTTTTGGGCGCGGCTGTGCCCGGGGCCTATTTTCGGCACACGGAGGCTGCTCGCAAAGTCTCGCTCCATTTCGAGTCCGGCGGACGAAGTGGGCCAGCCCCACGCCCCAAGGATATAGCCCACCCGTTTTTGTGGCCTTTTTCCGCTGGACGAACTTGGCGCCCCGGCCTTCGGGCAGTTATTTTTGGGCGCGGCTGTGCCCGGGGCCTATTTTTGGCACACGGAGGCCGCTCGCAAAGTCTCGCGCCATTCCGAGTGCGGCAGACGAAGTTGGCCAGCCCCACCCCCCAAGGCTATAGCCCACCCGTTTCTGTGGCCTTTTTCCGCTGGACGAACTTGGCGCCCCGTCCTTCGAGCGGTTATTTTTGGGCGCGGCTGTGCCCGGGGCTTATTTTCGGTACACGGAGGATGCTCGCAAAGTCTCGCTCCATTCCGAGTCCGGCGGACGAAGTTGGCCAGCCCCACCCCCCAAGGCTATAGCCTACCCGTTTTTGTGGCATTTTTTTGCTGGACGAACTTGGCGCCCCGGCCTTCGGGTGGTTATTTTTGGGTGCGGCTGTGGCCGGGGCCTATTTTCGGCACACGGAGGCTCTCGGAAAGTCTCGCTCCATTTCAAGTCCGGCGGACGAAGTTGGCCAGCCCCACTCCCCAAGGCTATAGCCCACCCGATTTTGTGGCCTTTTTCCGCTGGACCAACTTGGCGCCCCGGCCTTCGGGCAGTTATTTTTGGGTGCGGCTGTGCCCTCGGCCTATTTTTGGCACACGGAGGCCGCTCGCAAAGTCTCGCGCAATTCCGAGTCCGGCGGACGAAGTTGGCCAGCCCCACCACCCAAGGCTATAGCCCACCCGTTTTTGTGGCCTTCTTCCGCTGGACGAACTTGGCGCCCCGGCCTTCGGGCGGTTATTTTTGGGAGCGGCTGTGCCCGCGGCCTATTTTTGGCACACGGAGGCCCCTCGAAAAGTCTCTCGCCATTCCGAGTCCGGCGGACGAAGTAGGCCAGCCCCACCCCCCAAGGCTATTGCCCACCCGTTTTTGTGGCCTTTTTCCGCTGGACGAACTTGGCGCCCCGGCCTTCGGGCGGTTATTTTTTAGCACGGCTGTGCCCGGGGCCTATTTTTGGAACACGGAGGCCGCTCGCAAAGTCTCGCGCCATTCCGAGTCCGGCGGACGAAGTTGGCCAGCCCCACCCCCAAAGCTATAGCCCACCCGTTTTTGTGGCCTTTTTCTGCTGGATGAACTTGGCGCCCCGGCCATCTGGCGGTTATTTTTGGGCGCGGCTGTGCCCGCGGCCAATTTTTGGTACACGGAGGCTCCTCGTAAAGTCTCGCGCCATTCTAGTCCGGCGGACGAAGTGGGCCAGCCCCGCCCCCGAAGGCTATAGCCCACCCGTTTTTGTGTCCTTTTTCCGCTGGACGAACTTGGCGCCCCGGCCTTCGGGCGGTTATTTTTGGGCACGGTTGTGGCCGGGGCCTATTTATGGCTCACAGAGCCCGCTCGCAAAGTCTCGCGCCATTCCGAGTCCGGCGGACGAAGTTGGCCAGCCCCACCCCCCAAGGCTATAGCGCACCCATTTTTGTGGCCTGTTTCCGCTGGACCAACTTGGCGCCCCGGCCTTCGGGCAGTTATTTTTGGGTGCGGCTGTGCCCTCGGCCTATTTTTGGCACACGGAGGACGCTCGCAAAGTCTCGCGCCATTCCGAGTCCGGCGGACGAAGTTGGCCAGCCCCACCCCCCAAGGCTATAGCCCACCCGTTTTTGTGGCCTTTTTCCGCTGGACGAACTTGGCGCCCCGGCCTTCGGGCGGTTATTTTTGGGCGCGGCTGTGCCCGCGGCCTATTTTTGGCACACGGAGGCCCCTCGAAAAGTCTCTCGCCATTCCGAGTCCGGCGGACGAAGTAGGCCAGCCCCACCCCCCAAGGCTATTGCCCACCCGTTTTTGTGGCCTTTTTCCGCTGGACGAACTTGGCGCCCCGGCCTTCGGGCGGTTATTTTTTAGCACGGCTGTGCCCGGGGCCTATTTTTGGAACACGGAGGCCGCTCGCAAAGTCTCGCGCCATTCCGAGTACGGCGGACGAAGTTGGCCAGCCCCACCCCCCAAGGCTATAGCCCACCCGTTTCTGTGGCCTTTTTCCGCTGGACGAACTTGGCGCCCCGGTCTTCGAGCGGTTATTTTTTGGCGCGGCTGTCCCCGGGGCCTAGTTTTGGCACACAGAAGCCGCTCGCAAAGTCTCGCGCCATTCCGAGTGCGGCAGACGAAGTTGGCCAGCCCCACCCCCCAAGGCTATAGCCCACCCGTTTCTGTGGCCTTTTTCCGCTGGACGAACTTGGCGCCCCAGCCTTCGGGCGGTTATTTTTCGGCGCGGCTGTGGCCGGGGCCTATTTTTGGCTCACGGAGCCCGCTCGCAAAGTCTCGCGCCATTCCGAGTCCGGCGGACGAAGTGGGCCAGCCCCACCCCCCAGGGCTATAGCCCACCCGTTTTTGTGGCCTTTTTCCGCTGGACGAACCTGGCGCCCCGGCCTTCGGGCGGTTATTTTTCGGCGCGGCTGTGCCCGGGGCCTATTTTTGGCACACGGCGGCCGCTCGCAAAGTCTCGTGCCATTCCGAGTCCAGCGGACGAAGTTGGCCAGCCCCACCCCCCAAGGCTATAGCCCACCCGTTTCTGTGGCCTTTTTCCGCTGGACGAACTTGGCGCCCCGGTCTTCGAGCGGTTATTTTTGGGCGCGGCTGTCCCCGGGGCCTAGTTTTGGCACACAGAAGCCGCTCGCAAAGTCTCGCGCCATTCCGAGTGCGGCAGACGAAGTTGGCCAGCCCCACCCCCCAAGGCTATAGCCCACCCGTTTCTGTGGCCTTTTTCCGCTGGACGAACTTGGCGCCCCGGCCTTCGAGCGGTTATTTTTGGGCGCGGCTGTGCCCGGGGCTTATTTTCGGCACACGGAGGCTGCTCGCAAAGTCTCGCTCCATTCCGAGTCCGGCGGACGAAGTTGGCCAGCCCCACCCCCCAAGGCTATAGCCTACCCGTTTTTGTGGCATTTTTAAGCTGGACGAACTTGGCGCCCCGGCCTTCGGGCGGTTATTTTTTGTTGGGGCTGGGGCGGGGGTTTTTTTTGTGAACAGGGTGGCTCTCGGAAAGTCTCGCTCCATTTCTAGTCCGGCGGACGAAGTTGGCCAGCCCCACTCCCCAAGGCTATAGCCCACCCGATTTTGTGGCCTTTTTCCGCTGGACGAACTTGGCGCCCCGGCCTTCGGGAAGTTATTTTTGGGTACGGCTGTGCCCGGGGCCTATTTTTGGAACACGGAGGCCGCTCGCAAAGTCTCGCGCAATTCCGAGTACGGCGGACGAAGTGGGCCAGCCCCACCCCCCAAGGCTATAGCCCACCCGTTTTTGTGGCCTTTTTCCGCTGGACGAACTGGGCGCCCCGGCCTTCCGGCGGTTATTTTTGGGCGCGGCTGTGCCCGGGGCCTATTTTTGGCACACGGAGGACGCTCGTAAATTCTCGCGCCATTCCGAGTCCGGCGGACGAAGTGGGCCAGCCCCACCCCCCAAGGCTATAGCCCACCCGTTTTTGTGGCATTTTTTTGCCGGACGAACTTTGCGCGCCGGCCTTCGGGCGGTTATTTTTGGGCGCGGCTGTCCCCGGGGCCTATTTTCGGAACACGGAGGCTGCTCGCAAAGTCTCGCTCAATTCCGAGTCCGGCGGACGAAGTTGGCCAGCCCCACCCCCCAAGGCTATAGCCCACCCGTTTTTGTGGCATTTTTTTGCTGGACGAACTTGGCGCCCCGGCCTTCGGGCAGTTATTTTTGGGCGCGGCTGTGCCCGGGGCCTATTTTCGGCACACGGAGGCTGCTCGCAAAGTCTCGCTCCATTTCGAGTCCGGCGGACGAAGTTGGCCAGCCCCACCCCCCAAGGCTATAGCCCACCCGTTTTTGTGGCATTTTTTTGCTGGACGAACTTGGCGCCCCGGCCTTCGGGCAGTTATTTTTGGGCGCGGCTGTGCCCGGGGCCTATTTTCGGCACACGGAGGCTGCTCGCAAAGTCTCGCTCCATTTCGAGTCCGGCGGACGAAGTGGCCAGCCCCACGCCCCAAGGCAATAGCCCACCCGTTTTTGTGGCCTTTTTCCGCTGGACGAACTTGGCGCCCCGGCCTTCGGGCAGTTATTTTTGGGCGCGGCTGTGCCCGGAGCCTATTTTTGGCACACGGAGGTCGCTCGCAAAGTCTCGCGCCATTCCGAGTGCGGCAGACGAAGTTGGCCAGCCCCACCCCCCAAGGCTATAGCCCACCCGTTTCTGTGGCCTTTTTCCGCTGGATGAACTTGGCGCCCCGGCCTTCGAGCGGTTATTTTTGGGCGCGGCTGTGCCCGGGGCTTATTTTCGGCACACGGAGGATGCTCGCAAAGTCTCGCTCCATTCCGAGTCCGGTGGACGAAGTTGGCCAGCCCCACCCCCCAAGGCTATAGCCTACCCGTTTTTGTGGCATTTTTTTGCTGGACGAACTTGGCGCCCCGGCCTTCGGGCGGTTATTTTTGGGTGCGGCTGTGGCCGGGGCCTATTTTCGGCACATGGAGGCTCTCGGAAAGTCTCGCTCCATTTCAAGTCCGGCGGGATTTGTTGGCCAGCCCCACTCCCCAAGGCTATAGCCCACCCGATTTTGTGGCCTTTTTCCGCTGGACGAACTTGGCGCCCCGGCCTTCGGGCAGTTATTTTTGGGTACGGCTGTGCCCGGGGCCTATTTTTGGAACACGGAGGCCGCTCGCAAAGTCTCGCGCCATTCCGAGTACGGTGGACGAAGTGGGCCAGCCCCACCCCCCAAGGCTATAGCCCACCCGTTTTTGTGGCCTTTTTCCGCTGGACGAACTGGCCGCCCCGGCCTTCGGGCGATTACTTTCGGGCGCGGCTGTGTCCAGGGCCTATTTTTGGCACACGGAGGCTGCTCGCAAAGTCTCGCGCCATTCCGAGTCCGGCGGACGAAGTTGGCCAGCCCCACCCCCCAAGGCTATAGCCCACCCGTTTTTGTGGCATTTTTTTGCCGGACGAACTTGGCGCGCCGGCCGTCGGGCGGTTTTTTTTGGGCGCGGCTGTCCCCGGGGCCTATTTTCGGCACACGGAGGCTGCTCGCAAAGTCTCGCTCCATTCCGAGTCCGGCGGACGAAGTAGGCCAGCCCCACCCCCCAAGGCTATAGCCCACCCGTTTTTGTGGCATTTTTTTGCTGGACGAACTTGGCGCCCCGGCCTTCGGGCGGTTATTTTTGGGCGCGGCTGTGCCCGGGGCATATTTTCGGCACACGGAGGCTGCTCGCAAAGTCTCGCTCCATTTCGAGTCCGGCGGACGAAGTGGGCCAGCCCCACGCCCCAAGGCTATAGCCCACCCGTTTTTGCGGCCTTTTTCCGCTGGACGAACTTGGCGCCCCAGCCTTCGGGCAGTTATTTTTGGGCGCGGCTGTGCCCGGGGCCTATTTTTTGCACACGGAGACTGCTCGCAAATTATCGCGCCATTCCGAGTCCGGCGGACGAAGTTGGCGAGCCCCACCCCCCAAGGCTATAGCCCACCCGTTTTTGTGGCCTTTTTTCCGCTGGACGAACTTCGCGCCCCGGCCTTCGGGCGGTTATTTTTGGGCGCGGCTGTGCACGGGGCCTATTTATGGCACATGGAGGCTACTCGCAAAGTCTCGCGCTATTCCGAGTCCGGCGGACGAAGTTGGCCAGCCCCACCCCCCAAGGCTATAGCCCACTCGTTTTTGTGGCCTATTTCCGCTGGACGAACTTGGCGCCCCGGCCTTCGGGCGGTTTATTTTGGGTGCGGCTTTGCCCAGGGCCTATTTCTGGCACACGGAGGCTGCTCGCAAATTCTCGCGCCATTCCGAGTCCGGCGGACGAAGTGGGCCAGCCCCACCCCCCAAGGCTATAGCCCACCCGTTTTTGTTGCCTTTTTCCGATGGACGAACTTGGCGCCCCAGCCTTCGGGCGGTTATTTCTCGGTGCGGCTATGCCGGGGGCCTATTTTTTGCAGACAAAGGCCGCTCGCAAAGTCGCACGCCAGTCCGAGTCCGGCGGACGAAGTTGGCCACCCCCACCCCCCAAGGCTATAGCCCACCGTTTTTGTGGCCTTTTTCCGCTGGACGAACTTGGCGCCCCGGCCTTCGGGAGGTTATTTTTGGACGCGGCTGTGCCCGGGGCCTGTTTTTGGCACACGGAGGCCGCTCGTAAAGTTTCGCGCCATTCCGAGTCCGGCGGACGAAGTTGGCCAGCCCCACCCCCCAAGGCTATAACTCACCCGTTTTTGTGGCCTATTTCCTCTGGACGAACTTGGCGCCCCGGCCTTCGGGCGGTTATTTTTGGGCGCGGCTGTGCCCGGGGCCTATTTTTGGCACACGGAGACTGCTCGCAAAGTCTCGCGCCATTCCGAGTCCGGCGGACGAAGTTGGCGAGCCCCACCCCCCAAGGCTATAGCCCACCCGTTTTTGTGGCCTATTTCCTCTGGACGAACTTGGCGCCCCGGCCTTCGGGCGGTTATTTTTGGGCGCGGCTGTGCCCGGGGCCTATTTTTGGCACACAGAGGCTGCTCGCAAAGTCTCGCGCCATTCCGAGTCCGGCGGACGAAGTTTGCGAGCCCCACCCCCCAAGGCTATAGCCCACCCGTTTTTGTGGCCTATTTCCTCTGGACGAACTTGGCGCCCCGGCCTTCGGGCGGTTATTTTGGGGCGCGGCTGTGCCCGGGGCCTATTTTTGGCACACGGAGACTGCTCGCAAAGTCTCGCGCCATTCCGAGTCCGGCGGACAAAGTTGGCGAGCCCCACCCCCCAAGGCTATAGCCCACCCGTTTTTGTGGCCTTTTTCCGCTGGACGAACTTGGCGTCCCGGCCTTCGGGCGGTTATTTTTGGGCGCGGCTGTGCCCGGGGCCTATTTTCGGCACACGGAGGCCGCTCGCAAAGTCTCGCGCCATTCAGAGTCCGGCGGACGAAGTTGGCGAGCCCCACCCCCCAAGGCTATAGCCCACCCGTTTTTGTGGCCTTTTTCCGCTGGACGAACTTGGCGTCCCGGCCTTCGGGCGGTTATTCTTGGGCGCGACTGTGCCCGGGGCCTATTTTCGGCACACGGAGGCCGCTCGCAAAGTCTCGCGCCATTCAGAGTCCGGCGGACGAAGTTGGCCAGCCCCACCCCCCAAAGGCTATAGCCCACCCGTTTTTGTGGCCTTTTTCCGCTGGACGAACTTGGCGCCCCGGCCTTCGGGAGGTAATTTTTGGGCGCGGCTATGCCCGGGGCCTATTTTTGGCACACGGAGGCTGCTCGCAAAGTCTCGCGCCATTCCGAGTCCGGCGGACGAAGTTGGCCAGCCCCACCCCCCAAGGCTATAGCCCACCCGTTTTTGTGGCTTTTTTCCGCTGGACGAACTTGGCGCCCCGGCCTTTGGGTGGTTATTTTTCGGCGCGGCTGTGCCCGGGGCCTGTTTTTGGCACACGGAGGCTGCTCGCAAAGTCTCACGCCATTCCGAGTCCGGCGGACGAAGTTGGCCTGCCCCACCCCCCAAGGCTATAGCTCACCCGTTTTTGTGGCCTATTTCCGCTGGACGAACTTGGCGCCCCGGCCTTCGGGCGGTTATTTTTGGGCGCGGCTGTGCCCGGGGCCTAGTTTTGGCACACGGAGACTGCTCGCAAAGTCTCGCGCCATTCCGAGTCCGGCGGACGAAGTTGGCCAGCCCCACCCCCCAAGGCTATAGCCCACCCGTTTTTGTGGCCTTTTTCCGCTGGACGAACTAGGCGCCCCGGCCTTCGGGCAGTTATTTTTGGGCGCGGCTTTTCCCAGGGCCTATTTTTGGCACACGGAGGCTGCTCGCAAATTCTCGCGCCATTCCGAGTCCGGCGGACGAAGTAGGCCAGCCCCACCCCCCAAGGCTATAGCCCACCCGTTTTTGTTGCCTTTTTCCGATGGACGAACTTGGCGCCCCAGCCTTCGGGCGGTTATTTTTCGGTGTGGCTGTGCCGGGGGCCTATTTTTTGCAGACAAAGGCCGCTCGCAAAGTCTCACGCCAGTCCGAGTCCGGCGGACGAAGTTGGCCAGCCCCACCCCCCAAGGCTATAGCCCACCGTTTTTGTGGCCTTTTTCCGCTGGACGAACTTGGCGCCCCGGCCTTCGGGAGGTTATTTTTGGGCACGGCTGTGCCCGGGGCCTGTTTTTGGCACACGGAAGCCGCTCGCAAAGTTTCACGCCATTCCGAGTCCGGCGGACGAAGTTGGCCAGCCCCACCCCCCAAGGCTATAGCCCACCCGTTTTTGTGGCCTATTTCCTCTGGACGAACTTGGCGCCCCGGCCTTCGGGCGGTTATTTTTGGGTGCGGCTGTGCACGGGGCCTATTTTTGGCACATGGAGGCTACTCGCACAGTCTCGCGCCATTCCGAGTCCGGCGGACGAAGTTGGCCAGCCCCACCCCCCAAGGCTATAGCCCACCCGTTTTTGTGGCCATTTTCCGCATGACGAACTTGGCGCCCCGGCCTTCAGGTGGTTATTTTTGGGCGCGGCTGTGCCCGCGGCCTATTTTTGTCGCACGTAGGCCCCTCGCAAAGTCTCGCTCCATTCCGAGTCCGGCAGACGACGTTGGCCAGCCCCGCCCCCCAAGGCTATAGCTCACCCGTTTTTGTGGCCTATTTCCTCTGGACGAACTTGGCGCCCCGGCCTTCGGGCGGTTAATTTTGGGCGCGGCTGTGCCCGGGGCCTATTTTCGGCACACGGAGACTGCTCGCAAAGTCTCGCGCCATTCCGGCGGACGAAGTTGGCGATCCCACCCCCCAAGGCTATAGCCCACCCGTTTTTGTGGCCTTTTTCCGCTGGACGAACTTGGCGCCCCGGCCTTCAGGTGGTTATTTTTGGGCGCGGCTGTGCCCGGGGCCTATTTTCGGCACACGGAGACTGCTCGCAAAGTCTCGCGCCATTCCGGCGGACGAAGTTGGCGATCCCACCCCCCAAGGCTATAGCCCACCCGTTTTTGTGGCCTTTTTCCGCTGGACGAACTTGGCGCCCCGGCCTTCAGGTGGTTATTTTTGGGCGCGGCTGTGCCCGCGGCCTATTTTTGTCGCACGTAGGCCCCTCGCAAAGTCTCGCTCCATTCCGAGTCCGGCAGACGACGTTGGCCAGCCCCGCCCCCCAAGGCTATAGCTCACCCGTTTTTGTGGCCTATTTCCTCTGGACGAACTTGGCGCCCCGGCCTTCGGGCGGTTAATTTTGGGCGCGGCTGTGCCCGGGGCCTATTTTCGGCACACGGAGACTGCTCGCAAAGTCTCGCGCCATTCCGAGTCCGGCGGACGAAGTTGGCGAGCCCCACCCCCCAAGGCTATAGCCCACCCGTTTTTGTGGCCTTTTTCTGCTGGATGAACTTGGCGCCCCGGCCTTCGGGCGGTTATTTTTGGGCGCGGCTGTGCCCGTGGCCTATTTTTGGCACACAGATGCCCCTCGCAAAGTCTCGCGCCATTCCGAGTCCGGCGGACGAAGTCGGCCAGCCCCACCCCCCAAAGGCTATAGCCCACCCGTTTTTGTGGCTTTTTTCCGCTGGACGAACTTGGCGCCCCGGCCTTCGGGTGGTTATTTTTGGGCGCGGCTGTGCCCGGGGCCTGTTTTTGGCACACGGAGGCTGCTCGCAAAGTCTCACGCCATTCCGAGTCCGGCGGACGAAGTTGGCCTGCCCCACCCCCCAAGGCTATAGCTCACCCGTTTTTGTGGCCTATTTCCGCTGGACGAACTTGGCGCCCCGGCCTTCGGGCTGTTATTTTTGGGCGCGGCTGTGCCCGGGGCCTAGTTTTGGCACACGGAGACTGCTCGCAAAGTCTCGCGCCATTCCGAGTCCGGCGGACGAAGTTGGCCAGCCCCACCCCCCAAGGCTATAGCCCACCCGTTTTTGTGGCCTTTTTCCGCTGGACGAACTAGGCGCCCCGGCCTTCGGGCGGTTATTTTTGGGCACGGCTTTTCCCAGGGCCTATTTTTGGCACACGGAGGCTGCTCGCAAATTCTCACGCCATTCCGAGTCCGGCGGACGAAGTAGGCCAGCCCCACCCCCCAAGGCTATAGCCCACCCGTTTTTGTTGCCTTTTTCCGATGGACGAACTTGGCGCCCCAGCCTTCGGGCGGTTATTTTTCGGTGTGGCTGTGCCGGGGGCCTATTTTTTGCAGACAAAGGCCGCTCGCAAAGTCTCACGCCAGTCCGAGTCCGGCGGACGAAGTTGGCCAGCCCCACCCCCCAAGGCTATAGCCCACCGTTTTTGTGGCCTTTTTCCGCTGGACGAACTTGGCGCCCCGGCCTTCGGGAGGTTATTTTTGGGCACGGCTGTGCCCGGGGCCTGTTTTTGGCACACGGAAGCCGCTCGCAAAGTTTCGCGCCATTCCGAGTCCGGCGGACGAAGTTGGCCAGCCCCACCCCCCAAGGCTATAGCCCACCCGTTTTTGTGGCCTATTTCCTCTGGACGAACTTGACGCCCCGGCCTTCGGGCGGTTATTTTTGGGCGCGGCTGTGCACGGGGCCTATTTTTGGCACATGGAGGCTACTCGCACAGTCTAGCGCCATTCCGAGTCCGGCGGACGAAGTTGGCCAGCCCCACCCCCCAAGGCTATAGCCCACCCGTTTTTGTGGCCATTTTCCGCATGACGAACTTGGCGCCCCGGCCTTCAGGTGGTTATTTTTGGGCGCGGCTGTGCCCGCGGCCTATTTTTGTCGCACGTAGGCCCCTCGCAAAGTCTCGCTCCATTCCGAGTCCGGCAGACGACGTTGGCCAGCCCCGTCCCCCAAGGCTATAGCTCACCCGTTTTTGTGGCCTATTTCCTCTGGACGAACTTGGCGCCCCGGCCTTCGGGCGGTTAATTTTGGGCGCGGCTGTGCCCGGGGCCTATTTTCGGCACACGGAGACTGCTCGCAAAGTCTCGCGCCATTCCGGCGGACGAAGTTGGCGATCCCACCCCCCAAGGCTATAGCCCACCCGTTTTTGTGGCCTTTTTCCGCTGGACGAACTTGGCGCCCCGGCCTTCGGGCGGTTATTTTTGGGCGCGGCTGTGCCCGCGGCCTATTTTTGGCACACGGAGGCCCCTCGAAAAGTCTCTCGCCATTCCGAGTCCGGCGGACGAAGTTGGTCAGCCCCACCCCCCAAGGCTATAGCCCACCCGTTTTTGTGGCCTTTTTCCGCTGGACGAACTTGGCGCCCCGGCCTTCGGGCGGTTATTTTTGGGCGCGGCTGTGCCCGCGGCCTATTTTTGGCACACGGAGGCCCCTCGAAAAGTCTCTCGCCATTCCGAGTCCGGCGGACGAAGTTGGTGGCGCCCTGGCCTTCGGGCGGTTATTTTTTAGCACGGCTGTGCCCGGGGCCTATTTTTGGAACACGGAGGCCGCTCGCAAAGTCTCGTGCCATTCCGAGTCCGGCGGACGAAGTTGGCCAGCCCCACCCCCAAGGCTATAGCCCACCCGTTTTTGTGGCCTTTTTCCGCTGGACGAACTTGGCGCCCCGGTCTTCGAGCGGTTATTTTTAGGCGCGGCTGTGCCCGGGGCCTATTTTTGGCACACAGAAGCCGCTCGCAAAGTCTCGCGCCATTCCGAGTGCGGCAGACGAAGTTGGCCAGCCCCACCCCCCAAGGCTATAGCCCACCCGTTTCTGTGGCCTTTTTCCGCTGGACGAACTTGGCGCCCCGGCCTTCGAGCGGTTATTTTTGGGCGCGGCTGTGCCCGGTGCCTATTTTTGGCACACGGAGGCCGCTCGCAAAGGCTTGCGCCATTCCGAGTCCAGCGGACGAAGTTGGTCAGCCCCACCCCCCAAGGGTATAGCCCACCCGTTTCTGTGGCCTTCTTCCGCTGGACGAACTTGGCGCCCCAGCCTTCGTGGCCTTTTTCCGCTGGACGAACTTGGCGCCCTGTCCTTCGAGCGGTTATTTTTGGGCGCGGCTGTGCCCGGGGCCTATTTTTTGAACACGGAGGCCGCTCGCAAAGTCTCGCGCCATTCCGATTCCGGCGGACGAAGTTGGCCAGCCCCACCCCCAAGGCTATAGCCCACCCGTTTTTGTGGCCTTTTTCCGCTGGACGAACTTGGCGCCCTGGCCTTCGGGCGGTTATTTTTGGGCGCGGCTGTGCCCGGGGCCTATTTTTGGCACACGGAGGCCGCTTGCAAAGTCTCGCACCATTCCGAGTCCGGTGGACGAAGTCGGCCAGCCCCACCCCCCAAGGCTATAGCCCACCCGTTTTTGTCGCCTTTTTCCGCTGGACGAACTTGGCGCCCCGGACTTCGGGCGGTTATTTTTGGGCGCGGCTGTGCCCGGGGCCTATTTTTGGCACACGGAGGCCGCTCGCAATGTCTCGCGCCATTCCGAGTCCGGCGGACGAAGTGGGCCAGCCCCACCCCCCAAGGCTATAGGCCGCCCGTTTTTGAGGCCTTTTTCCGCTGGACGAACTTGGCGTCCCGGCCTTCGGGCGGTTATTTTTGGGCGCGGCTGTGCCCGGGGCCTATTTTTGGCACACGGAGGCCGCTCGCAAAGCCTCGGGCCATTCCGAGTCCGGCGGACGAAGTTGGCCAGCCCCATCCCCCAAGGCTATAGCCCACCCGTTTTTGTGGCCTTTTTCCTCTGGACGAACTTGGCGCCCCGGCCTTCCGGCGGTTATTTTTGGGCGCGGCTGTGCCCGGGTCCTATTTTTGGCACACGGAGGCCGCTCGCAAAGTCTCGCGCCATTCCGAGTCCGGCGGACGAAGTGGGCCAGCCCCACCCCCCAAGGCTATAGGCCGCCCGTTTTTGAGGCCTTTTTCCGCTGGACGAACTTGGCGTCCCGGCCTTCGGGCGGTTATTTTTGGGCGCGGCTGTGCCCGGGGCCTATTTTTGGCACACGGAGGCCGCTCGCAAAGCCTCGGGCCATTCCGAGTCCGGCGGACGAAGTTGGCCAGCCCCATCCCCCAAGGCTATAGCCCACCCGTTTTTGTGGCCTTTTTCCTCTGGACGAACTTGGCGCCCCGGCCTTCGGGCAGTTATTTTTGGGCGCGGCTGTGCCCGGGTCCTATTTTTGGCACACGGAGGCCGCTCGCAAAGTCTCGCGCCATTCCGAGTCCGGCGGACGAAGTTCCCCACCCCCCAAGGGTATAGCCCACCCGTTTTTGTGGCCATTTTCCGCTGGACGAACTTGGCGCTCCGGCCTTCGGGCGGTTATTTTTGGGCGCGGCTGTGCCCGGGGCCTATTTTTCGTACAAGGAGGCCGTTCGCAAAGTCTCGCGCCATTCCGAGTCCGGCGGACGAAGTGGGCCAGCCCCACCCCCGAAGGCTATAGCCCACCCGTTTTTGTGGCCATTTTCCGCTGGACGAACTTGGCGCCCCGGCCTTCGGGCGGTTATTTTTGGGCGCGGCTGTGCCCGGGTCCTATTTTTGGCACACGGAGGCCGCTCGCAAAGTCTCGCGCCATTCCGAGTCCGGCGGACGAAGTTCCCCACCCCCCAAGGGTATAGCCCACCCGTTTTTGTGGCCATTTTCCGCTGGACGAACTTGGCGCCCCGGCCTTCGGGCGGT
Organism: Citrus sp. QX-2021; assembly: GCA_030444885.1. Taxonomy (NCBI): domain Eukaryota; kingdom Viridiplantae; phylum Streptophyta; class Magnoliopsida; order Sapindales; family Rutaceae; genus Citrus; species Citrus sp. QX-2021. Next base: position 7,758 of record JAUJEF010000600.1, on the reverse strand, counting down.
TATTTTTGGGCGCGGCTGTGTCCGGAGCCTATTTTTGGCATACGCAGGCGCCTCGCAAAGTCTCGCGCCATTCCGAGTCCGGCGGACGAAGTTGGCCAGCCCCACCCGCCAAGGCTATAGCCCACCCGTTTTTGTGGCATTTTTCCGCTGGACGAACTTGGCGCCCCGGCCTTCGGGCGGTTATTTTTTCCCGCGGCTGTGTCCGGGGCCTATTTTTGGCACACCGATGCCGCTCGCAAAGTCTCGCGCCATTCCGAGTCCGGCGGACGAAGTTGGCCAGCCCCACCCCCCAAGGCTATAGCCCACCCGTTTTTGTGGCCTTTTTTCGCTGGACGAACTTGGCACCACGGCCTTCGGGCGGTTATTTTTGGGCGCGGCTGTGTCCGGGGCCTATTTTTGGAACACGGAGGCCGCTTGCAAAGTCTCGCGCCATTCCGAGTCCGGCGGACGAAGTTGGCCAGCCCCACGCCCAAGGCTATAGCCCACCCGTTTTTGTGGCCTTTTTACGCTGGACGAACTTGGCGCCCCGGCCTTCGGGCGGTTATTTTTTGGTGCGGCTGTGCCTGGGGCCTATTTTTGTCACACGGAGGCCGCTCGCAATGTCTCGCGCCATTCCGATTCCGGCGGACGAAGTTGGCCAGCCCCACCCCCCAAGGCTATAGCCCACCCGTTTTTGTGGCCATTTTCCGCATGATGAACTTGGCGCCCCGGCCTTCGGGTGGTTATTTTTGGGCGCGGCTGTGGCCAGGGCCTATTTTTGGCACACGGAGCCCGCTCGGAAAGCCTCGCGCCATTCCGAGTCCGGCGGACGAAGTTGGCCAGCCCCACCCCCCAAGGCTATAGCCCACCCGTTTTTGTGGCCTTTTTTTGCTGGACGAACTTGGTACCCCGGCCTTCGGGCGGTTTTTTTGGGCGCAGCTGTGCCCGGGGCCTATTTTTGGCACACGGAGGCCGCTCGCACAGTCTCGCACCATTCCGAGTCCGGCACACGAAGTGGGCCTGCCCCACCACTCAAGGCTATAGCCCACCCGTTTTTGTGGCCTTTTTCCGCTGGACGAACTTGGTGCCCCGGCCTTCGGGCGGTTATTTTTGGGCGCGGCTGTGCCCGGGGCCTATTTTTGGCACACGGAGGCCGCTCTTAAAGTCTCGCACCATTCCGAGTCCGGCGGACGAAGTTGGCCAGCCCCACCCCCCAAGGCTATAGCCCACCCGTTTTTGTGGCCTTTTTCCACTGGACGAACTTGGCGCCCCGGCCTTCGGGCAGTTATTTTTGGACGCGGCTGTGCCCGGGACCTTTTTATGGCACACGGACACCGCTCGCAAAGTCTCGCGCCATTCCGAGTCCGGCGGACGAAGTTGGCCAGCCCCTCCCCCCAAGGCTATAGCCCACCCGTTTTTGGTGCCTTTTTCCGCTGGACGAACTTGGCGCCGCGGCCTTTGTTCGGTTATTTTTGGGCGCGGCTGTGCCCGTGGCCTATTTTTGTCACACAGAGGCCGCTCGCAAAGTCTCGCGCCATTCCGATTCCGGCGGATGAAGTTGGCCAGCCCACCCCCCAAGGCTATAGCCCACCCGTTTTTGTGGCCTTTTTCCGCTGGACGAACGTGGCGCCCCGGCCTTCGGGCGGTTATTTTTGGGCGCGGCTGTGCCCGGGGCCTATTTTTGGCACACGGAGGCCGCTCGCAAAGTCTCGCCCCATTCCGAGTCCGGCGGACGAAGTTGGCCAGCCCCTCCCCCCAAGGCTATAGCCCACCCGTTTTTTGGCCATTTTTCCGCTGGACGAACTTGGCGCCCCGGCCTTCGGGCAGTTATTTTTGGGCGCGGCTGTGCCAGCGGCCTATTTTTGGCACGCGGAGGCCGCTGGCAAAGTCTCGCCCCATTCCGAGTCCGGCGGACGAAGTTGGCCAGCCCCTCCCCCCAAGGCTATAGCCCACCCGTTTTTTGTCCATTTTTCCGCTGGGGGGTTTGGGTGCGCCGACCTTCGGGCGGTTATTTTTGGGCACGGCTGTGCCCGTGGAATAATTTTGACACACGGAGGCCGCTCGCAAAGTCTCGCCCCATGCCGAGTCCGGTGGACGAAGTTGGCCAGCCCCTCCCCCCAAGGCTATAGCCCACCCGTTTTTTGACCATTTTTCCGCTGGACGAACATGGCGCCCCGGCCTTCGGGCGGTTATTTTTGGGCGTAGCTGTGCCTGCGGCCTATTTTTGGCACGCGGAGGCCGCTCGCAAAGTCTCACCCCATTCCGAGTCCGGCGGACGAAGTTCGCCAACCCCTCCCCCCAAGGCTGTAGCCCACCCGTTTTTTGGCCATTTTTCCGCTGGGGGGTTTGGGCTCGCCCACCTTCGGGAGGTTATTTTTGGGCGCGGCTGTGCCCGCGGCCTATTTTTGGCACGCGGAGGCCGCTCGCAAAGTCTCGCCCCATTCCGAGTCCAGCGGACGAAGTTCGCCAGCCCCTCCCCCCAAGGCTATAGCCCACCCGTTTTTTGGCCATTTTTCCGCTGGACGAACTTGGCGCCCCGGGCTTCGGGCGGTTATTTTTAGGCGCGGCTGTGCCCGCTTGCTATTTTTGGCACGCGGAGGCCGCTCGCAAAGTCTCGCCCCATTCCGAGTCCGGCGGACGAAGTGGGCCAGCCCCTCCCCCCAAGGCTATAGCCCACCCGTTTTTTGGCCATTTTTCCGCTGGACGAACTTGGCGCCCCGGGCTTCGGGCGGTTATTTTTGGGCGCGGCTGTGCCTGCGGCCTATTTTTGGCATGCGGAGGCCGCTCGCAAAGTCTCGCCCCATTCCGAGTCCGGCGGACGAAGTTCGCCAGCCCCTCCCCCCAAGGCTATAGCCCACCCGTTTTTTGGCCATTTTTCCGCTGGGGGGTTTGGGCGCGCTGACCTTCGGGCGGTTATTTTTGGGCGCGGCTGTTTCCGCGGCCTATTTTATGCACGCGCAGGCCGCTCACAAAGTTTCGCCCCATTCCGAGTCCGGCGGACGAAGTAGGCCAGCTCCTCCCCCCAAGGCTATAGCCCACCCGTTTTTTGGCCATTTTTCCGTTGGACGAACTTGGCGCCCTGACCTTCGGGCGGTTATTTTTGGGCGCGGCTGTGCCCGCTTGCTACTTTTGGCACGCGGAGGCCGCTCGCAAAGTCTCGCCCCATTCCGAGTCCAGCGGACGAAGTTCGTCAGCCCCTCCCCCCAAGGCTATACCCACCCGTTTTTTGGCCATTTTTCCGCTGGGGGGTTTGGGCGCGCTGACCTTCGGGTGGTTATTTTTGGGCGCGGCTGTTTCCGTGGCCTATTTTATGCACGCGCAGGCCGCTCGTAAAGTTTCGCCCCATTCCAAGTCCGGCGGACGAAGTAGGCCAGCTCCTCCCCCCAAGGCTATAGCCCACCCGTTTTTTGGCCATTTTTCCGTTGGACGAACTTGGCGCCCTGGCCTTCGGGCGGTTATTTTTGGGCGCGGCTGTGCCCGCTTACTATTTTTGGCACGCGGAGGCCGCTCGTAAAGTCTCGCCCCATTCCGAGTCCGGCGGACGAAGTGGGCCAGCCCCTTCCCCCAAGGCTATAGCCCACCCGTTTTTTGGCCATTTTTCCGCTGGACGAACTTGGCGCCCCGGGCTTCGGGCGGTTATTTTTGGGCGCGGCTGTGCCTGCGGCCTATTTTTGGCACGCGGAGGCCGCTCGCAAAGTCTCGCCCCATTCCGAGTCCGCCGGACGAAGTTTGCCAGCCCCTCCCCCCAAGGCTATAGCCCACCTGTTTTTTGGGCATTTTTCCGCTGGGGGGTTTGGGCACAACGACCTTCGGGGGGTTATTTTTGGGGACGGCTGTGCCCGCGGCCTATTTTTGGCATGTGGAGGCCGAACGCAAAGTCTCGCCCCATTCTGAGTCCGGCGGACTAAGTTGGCCAGCCCCTCCCCCCAAGGATATAGCCCACCCCTTTTTTGGCCATTTTTCCGCTGGACGAACATGGCGCCCCGGCCTTCGGGTGGTTATTTTTGGGCGTGGCTGTGCCTGCGGCCTATTTTTGGCACGCGGAGGCCGCTCGCAAAGTCTCACCCCATTCCGAGTCCGGCGGACGAAGTTCGCCAGCCCCTCCCCCCAAGGCTATAGCCCACCCGTTTTTTGGCCATTTTTCCGCTGGGGGGTTTGGGCGCGCCCACCTTCGGTAGGTTATTTTTGGGCACGGCTGTGCCCGCGGCCTATTTTTGGCATGCGGAGGCCGCTCGCAAAGTCTCGCCCCATTCCGAGTCCAGCGGACGAAGTTGGCCAGCCCCTCACCCCAAGGCTATAGCCCACCCGTTTTTTGGCCATTTTTCCGCTGGGGGGTTTGGGCGCGCTGACCTTCGGGCGGTTATTTTTGGGCGCGGCTGTTTCCGCGGCCTATTTTATGCACGCGCAGGCCGCTCGCAATGTTTCGCCCCATTCCGAGTCCGGCGGACGAAGTAGGCCAGCTCCTCCCCCCAAGGCTATAGCCCACCCGTTTTTTGGCCATTTTTTCGTTGGACGAACTTGGCGCCCTGGCCTTCGGGCGGTTATTTTTGGGGACGGCTGTGCCGGCGGCCTATTTTTGGCACGCGGAGGCCGCTCGCAAAGTCTCGCCCCATTCCGAGTCCGGCGGACGAAGTTGGCCAGCCCCTCCCCCCAAGGCTATAGCCCACCTGTTTTTTGGCCATTTTTCCGCTGGGGGGTTTGGGCGCAACGACCTTCGGGGGGTTATTTTTGGGGACGGCTGTGCCGGCGGCCTATTTTTAGCACGCGGAGGCCGCTCGCAAAGTCTCGCCGCATTCCGAGTCCGGCGGACGAAGTTGCCCAGCCCCTCCCCCCAACGCTATAGCCCACCTGTTTTTTGGCCATTTTTCCGCTAGGGGGTTTGGGCGCAACGATCTTTGGGGGATTATTTTTGGGCACGGCTGTGCCCGCGGCCTATTTTTGGCACGCGGAGGCCGAACGAAAAGTCTCGCCCCATTCTGAGTCCGGCGGACTAAGTTGGCCAACCCCTCCCCCCAAGGATATAGCCCACCCCTTTTTTGGCCATTTTTCCGCTGGACGAACATGGCGCCCCGGCCTTCGGGCGGTTATTTTTGGGCGCGGCTGTGCCCGCTTGCTATTTTTGGCACGCGGAGGCCGCTCGCAAAGTCTCGCCCCATTCCGAGTCCGGCGGACGAAGTGGGCCAGCCCCTCCCCCCAAGGCTATAGCCCACCCGTTTTTTGGCCATTTTTCCGCTGGACGAACTTGGCGCCCCGGGCTTCGGGCGGTTATTTTTGGGCGCGGTTGTGCCTGCGGCCTATTTTTGGCACGCGGAGGCCGCTCGCAAAGTCTCACCCCATTCCGAGTCCGGCGGACGAAGTTCGCCAGCCCCTCCCCCCAAGGCTATAGCCCACCCGTTTTTTGGCCATTTTTCCGCTGGGGGGTTTGGGCGCGCCCACCTTCGGTAGGTTATTTTTGGGCACGGCTGTGCCCGCGGCCTATTTTTGGCATGCGGAGGCCGCTCGCAAAGTCTCGGCCCATTCCGAGTCCAGCGGACGAAGTTGGCCAGCCCCTCACCCCAAGGCTATAGCCCACCCGTTTTTTGGCCATTTTTCCGCTGGGGGGTTTGGGCGCGCTGACCTTCGGGCGGTTATTTTTGGGCGCGGCTGTTTCCGCGGCCTATTTTATGCACGCGCAGGCCGCTCGCAATGTTTCGCCCCATTCCGAGTCCGGCGGACGAAGTAGGCCAGCTCCTCCCCCCAAGGCTATAGCCCACCCGTTTTTTGGCCATTTTTTCGTTGGACGAACTTGGCGCCCTGGCCTTCGGGCGGTTATTTTTGGGGACGGCTGTGCCGGCGGCCTATTTTTGGCACGCGGAGGCCGCTCGCAAAGTCTCGCCCCATTCCGAGTCCGGCGGACGAAGTTGGCCAGCCCCTCCCCCCAAGGCTATAGCCCACCTGTTTTTTGGCCATTTTTCCGCTGGGGGGTTTGGGCGCAACGACCTTCGGGGGGTTATTTTTGGGGACGGCTGTGCCGGCGGCCTATTTTTAGCACGCGGAGGCCGCTCGCAAAGTCTCGCCGCATTCCGAGTCCGGCGGACGAAGTTGCCCAGCCCCTCCCCCCAACGCTATAGCCCACCTGTTTTTTGGCCATTTTTCCGCTAGGGGGTTTGGGCGCAACGATCTTTGGGGGATTATTTTTGGGCACGGCTGTGCCCGCGGCCTATTTTTGGCACGCGGAGGCCGAACGAAAAGTCTCGCCCCATTCTGAGTCCGGCGGACTAAGTTGGCCAACCCCTCCCCCCAAGGATATAGCCCACCCCTTTTTTGGCCATTTTTCCGCTGGACGAACATGGCGCCCCGGCCTTCGGGCGGTTATTTTTGGGCGCGGCTGTGCCCGCTTGCTATTTTTGGCACGCGGAGGCCGCTCGCAAAGTCTCGCCCCATTCCGAGTCCGGCGGACGAAGTGGGCCAGCCCCTCCCCCCAAGGCTATAGCCCACCCGTTTTTTGGCCATTTTTCCGCTGGACGAACTTGGCGCCCCGGGCTTCGGGCGGTTATTTTTGGGCGCGGTTGTGCCTGCGGCCTATTTTTGGCACGCGGAGGCCGCTCGCAAAGTCTCGCCCCATTCCGAGTCCGGCGGACGAAGTTCCCCAGCCCCTCCCCCCAAGGCTATAGCCCACCCGTTTTTTGGCCATTTTTCCGCTGGGGGGTTTGGGCGCGTCGACCTTCGGGCGGTTATTTTTAGGTGCGGCTGTGCCCGCGGCCTATTTTTGGGACGCGGAGGCCGCTCGCAAAGTCTCGTCCCATTCCGAGTCCGGCGGACGAAGTTGGCCAGCCCCTCCCCCCAAGGCTATAGCCCACCCGTTTTTTGGCCATTTTTCCGCTGGACGAACTTGGCGCCCCGGCCTTCGGGTGGTTATTTTTGGGCGCGGCTGTGTCCGCGGCCTATTTTTGGTACGCGGAGGCTGCTCGCAAAGTCTCGCCCCATTCCGAGTCCGGCGGACGAAGTTGGCCTGCCCCTCCCCCCAAGGCTATAGCCCATCCGCTTTTTGGTCATTTTTCCGCTGGACGAACTTGGCGCCCCGACCTTTGACGGGTTATTTTTGAGCGCGGCTGCGCCCGCAGCCTATTTTTGGCACGCGGAGGCCGCTCGCAATGTATCGCCCCATTCCGAGTCCGGCGGACGAAGTTGGCCAGCCCCTCCCCCCAAGGCTATAGCCCACCCGTTTTTTGGCCATTTTTCAGCTGGACGAACTTGGCGACCCGGCCTTCGGGCGGTTATTTTTGGGCGAGGCTGTGACCGCGGCCTAATTTTGGTACGCGGAGGTTGCTCGCAAAGGCTCGCCCCATTCCGAGTCCGGCGGACGAAGTCGGCCAGCCTCTCCCCCTAAGGCTATAGCCCACCCGTTGTTTGGCCATTTTTCCGCTGGACAAACTTGGCGCCCCGGCCTTCGGGGGGTTATTTTTGGGCGTGGCTGTGCCGCGGCCTATTTTTGTCACGCGGAGGCCGCTCGCAAAGTCTCGCCCCATTCCGAGTCCGGCGGACGAAGTGGGCCAGCCCCTCCCCCCAAGGCTATAGCCCACCCATTTTTTGGCTATTTTTCCGCTGGGGGGTTTGGGCGCAACGACCTTCGGGGGGTTATTTTTGGGCGCGGCTGTGCCCGCTGCCCATTTTTGGCATGCGGAGGCCGCTCGCAAAGTCTCGCCCCATTCCGAGTCCAGCGGACGAAGTTCGCCCGCCCGTCCACCCAAGGCTATAGCCCACCCGTTTTTTGTCCATTTTTCCGCTGGGGGGTTTGGG
>JAUJEF010000599.1:0-37117 GCA_030444885.1 Citrus sp. QX-2021 | reverse complement strand
TTAACACTCATGTTTATTCAATTGTACTAACGTATAGTAATCAAATAAAAGTATAAGCATTATCTCAAGTCTTAAGAAACATCACACCCACATCAACCATCCACATTTAATCACCCTAAGTAGACTTTTCATTACAATACCAAGAATTTATGACATGTCAAACCCCAAAATCTCACCGAAGTAAAGGACACTCTCACAAAGAAATTAAACCCATTAAAAATAGTCACTCCAATGAACGGGTAATCGAGAGAAAATAATAAAAGAATGATATCACATGTTCCTCACCAAGATGAAAAGAAATATGCCCCTACCTAAATAATACGATCTCAAGTCACCGTAAAATGTTGAGGAACCCAATTTATTTATTTATTTTTTTACGCATCACTACATCTTTAAATTCCATATAACTAGCTTCTACTTCAGACTATAGCTCCTAAAATCAAGTAAAGGACTTTTGTCAGATTTAACGTAGGCTAGGGACATGGGTTAACAAAGTACATGGGAAATAAGAAAACAAAGTTGTAATGTTTGAGAAAATGCAGAGGAATTTTTTTTGAAGTTGCAAGGTGGATTTGACCTATTATTGTTATTTTTGTCTTCTTTTTTATTCAAACAATTTTTTTTTTTGGTTTTGTTTACAGTACAACGTCAATGAACAAAATAATTATTTACATTTTTCTCAAACATAAATAGTGATGGAACTTATAAGACATTTCCGTAATACTCAAATCGGAGCTGTCAAGATGATAATTTTAACAAATAAAAGGTTTTTTTTTTTTTTTTTTTTAAAAGGCTCAAACCGTTAACTATGGATATTTCACAAAGCGGATGGCTGTAAAGGCTCAAACGGATCAAAAATGGTCTTTCCATCGTCTTTTAGGGCTCTAAATAACCTTCCATATCTACTAGTTAGATGGGCTCTTAAATGTATAGCAACACACATTTTTTTCTTCTTTCTTTTTTTTTTTTATTTTACAGCTTTTAAGTGTTAATCAAAAGAAATCTAGAGATGGTGTATAAAATAATAAATCGCTGTTCGTCATAAAGAATTGGCAAAAGGGTTACTCTCCAAGAAAAATAATAGGCTCAAAACTCACTTGGTACTTATTATAACATGTTCATTCCTTCAAGCAACTCACATTTATGTTTCTCTCTACATCAAAATTTAGATTAGAAAAAATAACGTAACATAACTTAAGACCAAATATAATACAAATACTAAAATTTGAAATTAATCATGTCATCCAATGTTAAAACAAATCACACAATTTTTTTTTTAAACAACATTCTACCCCCCAACCTATTCTAAACATGAAAGGAAAACTAATGAAAAATGCAGAAAAACTAATTAGAAAAGTTACACTTAAAATGATTAAATATTTTTAACTTAGAAATGCGTTTCTAGAGGTACTACACTCCATATTCAGCCAACTCAAAATTGTAAAATCCTTATATTTTAAAGGAGAAATTAAAAAGAAGAAGAAAGCTGAACATGAAACATAATAAAGAAAAAGAAAATGTCTAAATTTTTTTTAATTTGTTTTTTTCAAGCGATGAAGATGCGTCTCTAGAATAACTATACTCCATATTCAGCCATCTTCAACACAAAAAGTTAAGTTAACAGTTAGTTTCTACAACAAAAAATCGCAAGAAAACTTAACCAAGATTCCACAATTGTCGACTATTCCCTCCCCCAACTGCAGCACCAAACATTGTCCTCAATGTTTGAAAGAGAAAAGTAGAGCTTGTAAGACATCACCCCAAAGTGGTGCAACATAAGTAAGAAAATATTTACAAAGCGGAGAGTTAAATCTAATTTGTACTTTTACCGTTGACATCAATGTTACCATCATTATTTGGACGCCCAACACAAAGGTCCAGGCCTCGCTCCGTTTATAAGCTTTTAATTCAGATCAAGTAGCATTCATTAAAAGTGTGAGCACAAATAAAAACTTTTTGGCATCGAAAAAGGAACGAAATAGCTTTCTTTTTTATTGTATGGTTAAGAAAATGCGATAAAGCCATCATAAAAATTATTGACATTTAACAAACCTCGATGGGTTTCAAAATTTTGGTGAATGTGCAGACGGGCCCAAGATGCTAGTGTGATAAGTGCCTCTAGTGTTTGCAAGATCTCCTGGAAAGGAAAATAAAAGCATCAGGTGATAGTTAAGCATTTCAGCTTATTCTTTCTTGCATACCGAGACGACTAACTCTTCTCCAAATGGTGAGTCGACAACCGCCCAAAGGTTTTAGGACTCTTGGGATGATGCCTAACACTTGACTTCCTCCGACAAAAGCAGCTTTCGAGACCAATTTTGATAACCCTCGAGTTACCTCCTCCATACACCGTAAGTGTAATTTTCTCTCTCATCACTCACACCAAGATCTACTTCGCCGCCTCAACGAACTCTTTATGTTTGCCATAGTTAAATCCGGTAAAGCACACAAATGTTCTTGAATTGTCTATCGGGAGTAATGCCATCATGAATATTTTCAAAAACAATTTGTGAGTGCTTAACAAAAAGTCATATTTAAGAACTTTGGTGACAGTGGATCACAATCTGTAGCCGAGTATGGCATGTCGAGTGTCGAATAACGCTGTAAAGTACATGGCTCGTGAGAGAAAAAAACTTGAAACAAGAAAGAAAAAAAAATAATGATAAAATAAAATTATTAAAGACAATAATGCAAAAGATAAAATAACAGTGAAGTAAAAGGATATTTACAAGTAGTTGTGAATATGGCTCACATCTTCCTCTGGTTTTACGTCCAAAAACGGCTTGAATGCCCTCTATGGGTCGAGGATGGGCTTCCCATCCAGTTTTCTTATAAACTGGCAAACAGGGTCGTTTATAGTCAGATTCCCGAGACTAATCGTGCATGCTCTTTCTGGAATAATGGTCATAACTGAAGAATCGCTCCTTGCACATATCCATTGGGATACGTTTCAAGAGACAAAAGGATATCATCCAATGACTCCTTATTCAAGCCATCCCTAATGAATTGAATCTTATTTTCCCTGTTATCAAACACCATTCCTAAAGAACATGGGTTTTTATCGCAACTCATTCTGGCACACTTATGACAAGCAACAGAAATTCTTCGAGCTCGTCGTTTTCTTGCATAATTTCCTTTACCACAACCAGGCATGTATGCAATAAATTTTGGAGGTAACTCACCTGCCAATCGTACTTTAGCCTCGATTAACCAACGGATGTCAGCAGGTCTGTTATTCCTCATGAGCAATCGCATGCGTTCGGACCGGGCTTTATAGATTGTAAGGTGGGCATTCTGAGGAAGTGAAGGGAATCGCTTGTGAAGCTTCTCTAGAATCTCGTTTCTATCCATACTTTCGCCTCAAAATATCAGTTATTATGGGAAACTGAAGTAATCGACTTGATTGTCACGGAGTACCGTTATCCGCCACTTCACCGGGGTAACAAACTAAAGCACACAAACAGAAAAATAAATTAAAACACACAAAGAAAATTAAAATCGTCCTCTTATTGAATTTACCTCAAGCTCCAACTGGATGTCGTAAACACTTCTCTCAATATCTCTGAGTTGGCTTTCTAGATTCTCAACATAGGCTACTAACTCTGGTGGTTGTAGAGCCCAAATGCGATGTGTTTTACAAAATTGAATTTGCCTTTTGAGATGAGTTTTGACACGTTGAAGTGGTTTAAGAATGTTCAGGAGGAACGGTCTAAGTATGGTACTCATGATTAAAAATGATAAGAGAAAACTTAATAGTTAAACAAACACACTTATGCAAAAATAATTTCAATTAGCAAAAGAATAATATAAAGAAAGAAAAAAAAATCAAATCACCGAAAAGAAAAAAAAATCAATTCAAATCTGGTGGGTCACTCAAATTTATTTCGGTGTCTTCTCCATGTGGTTGGTACTCTAGATATGACTTTAATCTTTGACCATTAACTTTAAATGTGACACCATTCTTTGGGTCCTTAATTTCAATTGCCCCATGTGGAAAAACTGTATATACAATAAATGGGCCAGACCAACGAGAGCGTAACTTACCTGGGAATAGGTGCAAGCGAGAATTGAATAAAAGCACTTTCTGACCTGGAGTGAAAGATTTTCTCATAATTTGCTTGTCGTGGAAGACTTTCATCCGTTGCTTGTAAATCTTGGCATTTTCGTATGCGTCATTGCAAATTTCTTCAAGTTCTGTCAGTTGTAATCTTCTTCATTTTGATTTATTTGCATGTCAAAGTTGAATTTCTTGATGGCCCAATACGCACGATGCTCGAGTTCCCATGAGATAGGTGGCAAGCTTTTCCATACACTGCTTTGTAGGGTGACATCCCAATCTCGGGTCTTGAAAGTCGTTCTATATGCCCATAATACATCATCAAGTCGTAATGACTAATCTTTCTATCGTCGGCCTCACTGCCTTTTCTAATATGTGCTTTATTTCTCGATTGGAGATCTCAACCTTAGCCTTGGGTTCGCGGAAGATATGGGTCGCCACTTTGTGTGTGATGGAATACTTTGTCAAAAGAGCTTTGAATGCTTTGTTACAAAAGTGGGCACCACCATCACTGATTATTGCTCGAGGGAATCCAAAGCGCGAAACAATGTTGCTTTTTAAAAATCCTATTACCACCTTGTGATCATTGGTTACACGTGGAATTGCTTCTACCATTTCGATACGTAGTCACAATGAAGAAACCAATATGTATTGATGGCAGCAAAAGAAGGGGAAAGGGTCCCATGAAGTCGATACCTCATTATAAAAAATCTCAACCACTAAAATTGGATTTAGTGGCATCATGTTCCTTCAAGTGTAATGCTCCCATTCGTTGACTTTATCACATGAAAACGAAAGTGTAAGCATCTCGAAATATAGTTGGCCAATAGAAACCACATTGTAAAACTTTAGTCATTGTTTTCTTAAGTATTTGAAATGGCCTCCACAAGCTTGTTCATGGCGTAGAATGAAAGGATATTTTGAATTTCACTTTTACAGGACACATCGTCTAACAATTTGATCTGCATGATATTTGAACAAATACGGGTTATCCTAAAAAGAAATTCGTTATTTACTACAAAGAATTTGGCCTTGTCTTACTTGGTCCAATGCCCTGGAAGTTGACCAGTAACAAGATAATTCACCATGTCAAGCATACCATGATAATACTTCCACACTCATCAATTGTTCATCTGGGAAATGACTGATATTCAATGGTAATGATTCAGTAATTGTGTCAAAATGGGAGACGCGAAAGATGGTCGCCCACGACATTTCTACATGTTGCCTTTTTTATCTTTAAATTCCAAGTCGAACTTCTGCCAAAAGTAACACCCAACGAATTAGTCTAGTTTTTGCATCTTTCTTTTGTGAAAGATATTTAAAAGCGCATGATCTGTGAATATAATCATTTTACAACCAATGAGATAAGATCAAAATTTTTCCAATGCAAAACACTACTGCTAACATTTCTTTTTCAATAGTTGAATAGTTCAATTTGTGCATCATTCAATGTCATACTAGCATAGTAAATAACATATGGGAATTGATCAACTCTTTGTCTAAGCCAGTCCTCACTCTGCGTAATCGGATGCATCAGCACATGAGCTCAAATGGTAAGCTCCAGGTTTGGGGCCTGAATGATGAGTGATGATGTCAGCAATCGCTTTAGTTTTCAAATGCCCTGAACATGAATTATCAAAGATAAAGGTACATCCTTAGTAAGTAGATTGCATAAGGGTCTAGAAACTTTGCTAAATCTTTAATGAAAACGTCTATAAAAACCAAAGCATGCCCAAGGAAAGATCTTACTTATCGATCATTTGTTTTAGGTGAAGGAAGATTGGAAATGAGATCCACCTTGGCTTTGTCAACCTCAATACATTTTCTTGAAATGATGTGACCGAGAACAATACCTTGTTTTACCATAAAATGGCACTTCTCCCAATTTAAGACTAAGTTCTTCTCGATACATCTCTGCAAAACTAGTGTTAGATGATGTAAACATTGATCGAATGAATCACCAAAAACAGAAAAGTCATCCATAAAGACTTCAAGGAATCGTTCAACCATGTCAAAAAAAATGCTTAACATGCATTGTTGAAATGTAGCAGGTGCATTACATAATCCAGATGGCATCCTCCTATATGCAAAAGGCAAGTGAAAGTGGTTTTCTCTTAATCTTTTGGTGCTATGGGAATCTAATTGTATCCTGAGTAGCCATTTAGAAAGCAATAAAATTCATGGCTTGCTAATCTATCAAGCATTTGATCGATAAATGGTAAGGAAAATGGTCTTTACGTGTGGCGAATTCAACTTTCTATAATCAATGCATACACGCCATCCTGTGGTTACTCTAGGTGGGTATCAATTCATTATCGGCATTTGTAACTATTGTGACTCCGACTTTTTGGGGACAACATGCAGGTGACCACATGAACTATCAGAAATGGGGTAAATGATACTCGCATCTCCCAATAAGCAGGACTTTGGATTCTAACAACTTCTTTCATATTAGGATTTAACCGACGTTGCATTTCCTAGTAGGTTTACGCATTTTCATCAAGGTGAATGTAATGCATGCAATCTTATTGAGTTTATACCTTTGATGTCTACTATGGTCCATCCTAATGCTCCTTTGTGCTCTCTTTTAAAACATCCAACAACTTACCTTTTTGTTCGTCGTTTAGGGATAATGAGATGATTCTGGTGAGTACTTTCTTCTCCCAAAATTCATATTCCAATGTGTTGGGCAATAGTTTGAGCTCGAGTTTCGATGGTGATTACGATGATGGGATGAGTTTCTTTTCCGATGGTGCTAGTTGTTCTACTCTTGACTTCCATTTATGGTAGTCCATGGATGGTGCCGAGTCAAGTAGAGAGCGTTAACCTAAATCGGCCGATCTCATCAATATCAAAATCAAAACCAAAGTGAGTTAAACATATTTGTAAAGGATCATCACTAAGGTTTGAAAGAAAAGTATTATCAACTATTATTTCTATTAAATCCACATCAACAATTCCATCATCTGTGTTTGTGAGGTTGTTTGGCAATGTTGAAAATGTTTAGCTCCATAGTCATGTTCTTGAAGGACAATATGTATATTTTCGGCCCTGCATTGAATGTGAGCATCCACGATTTACAAGAAAGGTCGGCCTAGAATAATAGGGATGTGCTTCTCGAGTCCTGTATTGGTTGAGTGTCAATTACAATGAAATCAACAGGAAAATAAAACTTGGTACTGGATTAGCATATCCTCCACAATACCACGAGTTATTTTCGTGGACCGATCTGCAAGTTCTATAACACCATTGGAGTTGGGTGTAATTCTCCAAGTCAAATTTCAAAAATCTTTGAGTAAGGCAACGATTTACACTAGCTCCCAAATCCAACAAAGCATTCTCAATTGTGTGGTTCCCCATACTACATGAGATAGTGGGGGCACAGGTCTTTGCATTTTAGAGGAATTTTATGTTGGAGTATAGAACTAACGTTTTTGTTAAAAACGCATTCTTTTAAACATGCATGGTTCTCTTTTTAGTACAAAGGTCTTTAAGAAACTTGGCATAAGATGGAACTTGCTTTATAGCATCAAGTAAAGGGATGTTAACACTTACTGTTTGAAGATCTCTGAGAATCTCACTGTGGATTTTTCCTTCTTTCCTTTCGCTAACCTCTGAGGAAATGGAGCTTTAGAAACGTATTCTCGTGGTTTGGTTTCTTCTCTCTCCTCGGTTAAGAGTCCTCAACACTCCAGAAGTACAATTTGATTTTCTTTTGTCTTTGTCATCTCCACTTTGTTATCGACTTCTTTTCCTTTTCGCAAGGTCATGATTGCTTTGACCTCTCCATCTTTGTTGTGGTGAACTGGTACTTGCTTTATGCACTCCTTTAGGATTAGACCACTGGTTGACTTGGAAACTTGCCTTCTCAACAATCATTGCCAAGGTCTGCGAGGCCGAAGAAGCAGCAAGTTGTCCCACCATCTTCTCGAGGCTTGAAGGCGAGTTGAGCTTGTGAGTTGAAGCTCGCTCTCAACTCATTTCATAGTCCATTGATAGTGCGGTTACATTGCTCTAATCGTGGAGTAAGTAAGATTCACTCGAGATCACGGAATGAATCCTCCCGTAGTGCAGGTTGAGAGTAATTTTGGTTACGATTGTATGGAATTACAAATGGAAATTTGAGAGGCTTGAGGATTTTGAGGAATTGGTTGCATTGGTGGGTGGAGCTGACCAGTCTAATCTGTTGAAATCCTTGAGATCGCGTGAAAAATTTGGGTGGTCTCTCCATCCGAGGTTATATGTGTTGGAGTATGGGTTTGTAATTAGATGGTTTTCTCATTACACCTATGGCATTGGCTTGATGCGAGTATAAGTCATGGTCATGTGGCTCTGTTGATTTAGCGATGCGTTAACGATGCTATTTGTCGAGAGAGACCTTCAATTATCTCTTGACTTCTTTAATTTCTGAACTTGACTCGCCAATGTGAACTTTATTCCTCCTTTAATTCTTTTAGTATTCTGAGTGATCGACTCCGTTGTTGGGAATTATCCGAACATGCATTTGGAAGAATTCCCAATTCTCTCGATGCACTTTTTTGACATTAGCTCTCCTCCACTTGTTGCCATT
The DNA here is from genome assembly GCA_030444885.1 of Citrus sp. QX-2021. Lineage (NCBI taxonomy): Eukaryota > Viridiplantae > Streptophyta > Magnoliopsida > Sapindales > Rutaceae > Citrus > Citrus sp. QX-2021. Next base: position 28,487 of record JAUJEF010000599.1, on the reverse strand, counting down.
AGCCATTCTTGCACATTTGGTAATAATCCCTCCAAAAGTATTGGCATTGGTGCCATTTCTCATACCCATGATGTGGACGACTTCCAAGTAGCCCATTGAATCGCTCCCATATTTGAAAAACTGCTGCGTCTCTCTGCAGGTAAACTCGAAATTTCCACTGCGAATAGCATTGGTTTTATGTATTGGGAAATATTTATTCAAAAATTTAGTTACCATTTGTTCCCATGATGTAATGTTATTAGCGGGGCAAAGTATTTAACCATGAGCAAGCTCTATCCTTTAAAGAAAATGGGAATAATATGAGTTTAACATCATAAATCTGAAAAATTCTCATATTTAAAAGTTTGACAAATAGAATGAAAATCGTTCGAGATGATTATATGGGTCCTCATTTTCTAGGCCATAGAATGTTGGGAGACAATTTAAGACACTAAGTTTTAATTAAAAACTCCCCTGCAGTTTACATTTAGGTATCTTGTGCATGATGTGCTCAAATGCATTAAGGACTAAAATAGTCCTTAAATGGCCTCTCTGTGGTGCTTGTAAATCCATTCCAAATTTATTTTTAAAGTGCTTGTGTTGTGCGAAGTGTTTTTCTAGTTCAAGGTCAATAGGTTCAAGATTAGGTAATAATTACCTACGACCATGCATGTAAAACAAATAAAATAAAAATAAAGATGGGAACAAAACAAATAAAAATAAAAGAAGAGGAGAAATTACGATACTAACCTTATTGCGCTATTACAACCTTACTATAAAAACACACTAAAAAATACGTGAAAATAAATTAACTAAAAATAAATTAAAAAATTACAAAGAAAAATAACTTAAAACTTAAATTGCTAAATTGTAAAGAATAGATAAAGAAAAGAAATTATTACCTTTAAATGTGATTCACTTTTTTTCTTTTCTTTTTTTAATAAGAAAAAAATACAAGAAAACAAATAAAAGAAATTATTCACAAAATTAATTCTACAAATTAAAATAACTCTACCTCTATAAGTACTTGGTGCAAAAACTTGTTGTGCAAATTTTATTGAACTGCATAAGTGCCGAATCTATTGTAGAATAGACTAATGGTTACGAGTGTCGATCCACGAAGAGGTGGATTTTAATTATGTGTAGAATTAATTTTGTAAATAGGTGGTTGGATTTATGGTGAAAATGACTTAGATTATACTAAAATTGGAATTGAAATAGCGAGAATAAATTGAAGAGAAATCTATTGAAATGACGTATTTGGGTATACGGATCCCGTATCAACATGCACCATAGGCTAAATATTCTTATTAATATCAATTAAATCATGAGGGAATACACACCTCATGACCCACTCTAATCAATATGGTGCTAAGGGCTTATCGTGTAGAATAATAATAACCTTGTACTAGGGAGGCGGGGTGGAAACGAGGGCGATGCCCAGACAAGAGTATTATTGTTGTCAACGAAAAGAATCAAAACATCCACAAAAACTAGAGGAAGAGAAAATAAATTTACGAAATAAAGCGTGACACGTATTTGAGACTTACCTTGACCTGAGCTTGAAAGAAAATTAGCCACTCATAATTGAACTAGGAAGCGAAATAAATTTATTAAAATACGTAGAAAATACAAGATGGAGAAAAATTACGGAAAATGGATCCCAAAAATGGATTCAAAGCTATCAAATTAGGAGGCCTCGTTTTATAGATACGTGGAGTAAATCATGACCCGTTGGATTAAAAGCAGTTTGGGCGTTTAAGATTGCGCCCGTCATCGATCAACGATGCGTGTGAACAATGCCATTTTTTCTTTTATGCTCCTCAAAGGTTTTCGGCCGTCCACGAGTTCAAAAAGTGATATCATGTTTTGCCGTTTGATCTCTCACGTTATTGTGAAATGACTATAATGCCACTAAAATACATAAAATACTTAATTAAAATAAAACACACGTAATTAAATCACAAGAAGATTAAATACATAAAAGTAAGGGTGTTAAGTAAAACTTGAAGTGTAAAATGGCCGATTTTCTCCTTTATAAATATACATTTTTTCTAACACTTTCAAGCAACGATCAAGCAAACTTTAGGTCTTATACTTCTTTTCGTGTTTCTTATTTAATTATGGGAATGTATTTGATGACTAAAACAATTTTATTTGTTATTCTATAGTAAATCATGAACTAGAATTCTATTGTGGTTGAGTGATAAGCGATCTTAATGGATGGTTGGTGACATATGTGTATTGCTCTATATTTGCTATAGTATTTTGTCTTAATTGTTTTTATTTAAATTCTCTATTTAGTTAATCACCCATTTAGTAGATACTAGCTAAAAAATAGCCTACAAAATGTTTGACTCGTGGTTTAAGACAATACTTGGTTTTAGATTGGTTTTCCCAAGTTGAGTAAATCTCGATTTGAATAGGAGTCATTGATTGATCTAAAATTAGTGATGAACTAGACATGAGATTCACCTTATAGGGTAAATGGAACCGGAGCGTTTAATGCTATATTTAAAGTTGGCATAACAATTAGTTCTTGTTATGTTGCATTAGATATAAGTTATCCAACGGGCAGCGGTGAGGATGCATGAAGGATTACTGCCTTTGTTAAGATTGTTGTAGCAAATCTAACAACAGGTCCCTCTGGAGATGATCCTAAATACCCATCAGTATATTACTTATTTATGTACACTTGCATATTGACATCATGACAATATAAATCCATAACACCAGTTACTACGAGTTATTGCATTTCATCTTGGTTTTGTCATTTTCTTACCAATATACTTACTCGTGAAGATGCTTCTTAGCGTTTGCTTCTTACGATCGAGGATCGGATCTCTTACCATTTGGTTATACTTATGACCCCACTGGACAGGCTCGAAGACTTGCGTGAGCTTGACTCACCTTTAAATACTCAACCACGATTAGAAAGCTTACATTTTTGCCTCAAAGTGCTCTGTCTCGAGTTCTAGGTGATGTTCAACAATATCATTAAAAGTTTTGATACTCTCATTGTTAGTCATATTCACCTTCCGTATGTTCCCGAGAATCAGGTAAAGATCTTATCTTTGCCTGGACTAGTTGTTCATCGAGTCAGTATGTCCAATAGACTTAAGTTCCACGAACTATGTTTGACATTTTCCTCGGATGTTGCCTCTAGTATGATTTTGGTGCTTCGATAAGAATCAAACTTGATCGTAAGCCTACTCAAATTAGTGGTTGAAGTGCCTGGAATTTATCTTTCAAGGTGAGCCACATCTCTTAAGTAATTTCATACTTGTCAAACTCACTTTGTGAGGTCATTTTGCATGTTGCTCAACATTTGTTATGCAAGCATTGCTTTATTATTCTTTCTAGGCCTGATAAGCCTCAAGCTCCCTCATGTGTTGAAGTAGTATTACCTTGCTCGAAGCTTAACTAGTGTTGTTAAGAGCTTACAGAGTTCTTGCTCTTCAAAAGTCTTGAATTTTATGATGCCAAATATCACGATTGTCCTTTATTGAAGCTTCTCACCCTTATTCGACTTGGCCATAATGTTTGTAGATGCGGATGTCATCTCAACTTTCTTTTAACACAAAGACAATTCAAAATACAATCAATAAATTCATAATCAATAATTACACATAAACAATTAATTTTGCTGCCAAAAAGATAAACCAAAGCATGACAAATTGGTATCGGAGATGGAATCGAAAGAAATGTTGAAGCTTCCGATCATCATCGATTCACTTTATTATATTTATTATTAATTCAATTTTAATGCACAAAATTATTAGTTCTAATTGTGAATTCATTAAAATCAATTTGTTTAGAACTCTCACTTAAACAAAATAATTCATCGAGATACCATAAAGATTATATAGAGTTAGGGGTGGGCAAATTACCCGACCGATCCGATCTGAAAAATTTTAGGTTCGGATCGGATCGGTTTAAGCGAAACCCGATCGGATGAAAAATGGTGAAACCCGATTGGTTGTGATCGGATCGGGTAAACCCGTCCTAACCGAAAAGCCGGTCAGTTTCTTTAGCAAAAAAAAAAAAAAAAACCTAAATCTAAGCACATGCACTCCACCGCTGCCTGGGAGGGCATTAGGAAACCAATTCGACAAAACAAATTGGACATGACTTGGGTGAAGAACAAAGTTTAAGTTATGTTTTATAAATTAATAAAAACATGATCGAGTTGATGAGTGAAGGAATTCAATTCCTCGTGAGGAGGGAGGTCGGAGGGCGGCGTAGGCGAGAGAATGTAAATTAGGAATAGAACATCGTGAAGAAGTTGGCTAGGTGATGGACAGCGCGCAAGCTTGAGGTTTCGTCTCTTTAGCGTTAGAAGCGCCGTTCAATCACAGAGACCAGAGCAGCTCGGTGAACTGCCACAACCCTCCTCATTACACGAAACACATACACAATCACTCACACCCAGCGCCAATTGTGCAACGGAGGCCACAAAAGCCACGGCCTCACCCTCGGCAAGCGTTCGATGCGCGGAGTGCATCACACTTTTGTCTGCTGCGCATCCATAGGTCCATGATCTCTTTGTCACACACTCAGTCTAGTCTTCGATCTGTTGTTGAGCTTAGCCGTTGCTACTACGCATACATGTAGCCCCTTGGATTTCTTTGCCAAGTACCTTAGATTTCTTTGCCGACCCAAACCCCGATCTGCATTCTGCTTTGCTTCAGACCTCAACCCAGCCCGAGATCTTCCCTTTGAGACTTTGAGAGTTTGAGTTCTAAAGCTTTTGATGATATATAACTATATATGAGTAACTATATAGCAACTAATGGATCTTATCTAACCCAAACCCGATCTCACCCAAATTTAACTAGAACTTACGACCGATCAATCGATTTAAGTTCGGATCGGATCGGGTCGGAGTTGTGAGTTCGAGTTACATTCGGATTAATTTTTGTCAGGCCGAGAAACCCGATCGGGTTGATCCGATTCAATTTTACCCACCCTTATTTAGAGTTGAGCAACAAATAATTTAAAAGTTAATTCATTGAAGTCATAAAAATATATTGTTCAATCAACAAAATGGAAAACAACATCTAAAATAATAAAAATTAACAAGCGAAAGAAATAACCCAAGATAGTTAAACAAATATATAATTTTACATGTTTTTAAAATATTCTTTATTTGCTCATAACTCTTTCATCTAACTTATACTCAAGTGTATCTTCAAATAAAAGTAATTGTTTCTTTTTATGATCTTGTTTATGTCTTTCTCACACTATAACTTCTACCCTCTACCAAGGCGACTACATTGTCTTACATTCCGAAGGTTCATTATGAATGCTAAGTGCGGGGTTCGCCTTTATCTTTGAAAGAAAGCGCTCCTCCATCAACTCGATTTCACACCTCGGCCAAATAATATATATTATTCGGAGATTCTCAATCTCCTCTAATATACAAACCTTAAAGACAAAGTGTAATATCATCATCATGTAATTAATTTATTAGATAGTAATCAGAATTTTCATACTTAGTGTCAGCTTTTTCCATACTTGCTTGACTAAAGACCTTGTTTATATCTTCTATATTTATACACATAGAAGGTCGGGGTCCATCCTATAATTCTTCATTTTCTTCATAAGTTCTTAATAAGATAAGTTATCATTAATCTATGGTACATCAATAGAGAAACTTAAGTTGTAAATGTCATTAACCCGTCTTCCCTAGTCCACAATTTTATAGCAGGAGGCACTCTAAAACAAATAACATAATGTTCATATCAATATTGTTAACAAATGACTAAATAAGAGATACAATTTAATTTCATTCCAATGTCCATAAAATAAATTTTGAGCTCTACTAAAAGCAAAATATTTTAAACATATAATGCTCATCCATGAGCCTATATATATTCAAATCAAGAATTTTATTTCAAAAATAAAAACAAAAAATAAATAGAAATTTTTGATTTTATATTAAAAAAATAGAAAATTAAATTTCGAATCAAATAGCATCTAAATAGGAGTCTGGATAGCAAGATATATAGAAAAATACCATTGCGGACACATTCCCCACGCATATGGTAGGTGCGTGAAACTCCACCTTGCCTGTCTGAGTTACGCTACAATGCAGCGCTTCTGAGTCCCCACGCGCATAATTGGTGCTTGTAGGCCACATCTTTGCCTTGCGCGACTCAGATGGCGTTGGATCGGCACCATCCAAGCTTTCGATTTTTCATTCTAAATCCAGTGGTGCCCTCAAATTTTCAAAAGTCGAATAGTTTAAAAGCTGATTACGGCATATTCATCATCTTCTCCAAAATTAGGGTTTCTAAATTTTAGCGATCAAATTCTTGTTTTAACCATACATTTCATGTTTTATTTCCATTTTTAACAAATCACATATCGTTGGAAAGATCTCAAAAAGATCTTTCCAATGATATATTACATACAATGCCAGGTTGCCTAAATCAAAAGTTATAAGCAAAATAAATTTTGGGTTTCATGATTTCTTAGGGTTCATGCAACCTAAGCCCTAGAGCCGTTTTTATGTCTATCAATTCTAAAATTTTACTATAATTCAAGCACTTCAAAACATAAAATTAATAGCCACCAGATCACTCATTCCATAAAAAGCAATTAACATATAAAAATTCAAAAAAATTTCATGAAACAAGCTTAACCATATGCGTGAATCCAACAAAAAAATTAGGCTTTGATACCAATGAAGGAAATTAAAGGGATTCAAAAGCCTACATTTCTTCAAGCAGTGCAGTAATCACAGTATGAAATGCCTTTTAATTGGGTTGTACAATTTTCATTTTCAGAATTGAACTCAGAAGAAGAGAAGAAGAAGCTATTATTTCTTTTCTTTCAATTTTATATCGAGTTTTTTTAAATTTTATAAACAACGGTTGGGAAGTTGATTCAAAATCAAATTCCGTCTAAACTCCCATAAACCAACGTGTATGGTAATTGCTTAATAGTTACCATACTCCCGGGTTGGGTTAGGTCAGCCATTCATGGGCGACCCATTCGTCCAACAACAACAAACATTTCATTCACCGTTTACATTCCCTCTGCCTGGTTGTGATATCTCTGGCCATACTGATTACTCTAATAGAAGGATCTTTCATGCACCAGTTTGTTACACCCAATCTTTAAGTTGCCACTCCAAAGGTGCAAGCTCAATCACAATTTTGATTCCACCAATCCTTGTGCTTTAGATTCTGAATGCGTCACTCATTGAGAGATAACCTGAGAGAAATCCCCGTGGTCGTTGCTAGGAATCAACATAGTCCAGCCTGCCTAGCTGCCAAACAGTCTTATAACACATACCACACACATCTTCAACACAGCCATTACAACGACTGCATTCAACATCATTACTGATATGTCTCTTGTGTAACTCAGCTTTGCACTTCAATTTACCTTGAACAGCAAGCCAAAGGAACACTCTAATACATTGAGGTCCCCTACATTTCCAAATAGCATTGTTGACTGAAAATTTCTTGTGCTCTCTCCAAAGAGAATTCTTCTCTATGAAATTTAACTAGTCAATTTTTCAGGTGCTATCATTCTAATTATTCTATTTTTAATTATTATTATTCCTATATTTTTTAATTTAATTCATTTTTATTTTTTGTATTGATATATTTTTTGAATAATCTAAAAAAAATATGTTTCTTTATTTGTTTTTTATTTAGATTTGAAAAATATTTTTAATAGAAAACATGCATCAAGATATGAAAAACTACACAAAAAAAAAAGAGGAGAATAGAAAAATTAGTCTAATCTCAAAGAAAAAGCTCTTGATAAATTTTGATATTATCTATTTGGAAAAAGATTTTTTGGTAAATTGGAATATAAAACTTAAGTAATAATTTTGCATCTCAAAAAGCAAGAAGAATAAAATTTAATTGATTAGTAATTGCATTAGTGAAGGCATGTTGCAAGGATCACTTGGCATGTAGGATCAATGATTTGAAGTTCATAAACATGAGAGATTTTGTTGTCACTTATGGAGGTTTGTGCCATGGTATCTCGAGGAGGTTGAATTTTGTGGAAGCCAAGGTCATTAACATTATTATGAAAAATAAATTTTTTTTTCTTTTAGGATCTTGTTGATAATTGTTGAAATTAAATTTAAAAAAAAAAAGCTGAATTTTGAGCTATTTAATGTAGAAAGCCTCATAAAAGGTTCGTGTAGGAGCCACCAATGGTTAGAACAGGCCCAGTAAGTGACAAGTTATAGGTTTTGTTGTGCAAGGAATGCGGAATCAGCGCTATACGAATAATTATAGAAAAATAAGGACCACAACAATTACGTGGTTCGAGTAATTAAGCCTCTACGTCACGGAGGCGAAGAATAATTGTTTATTTGCTTGATTAATAGAGTCTATTTGAGTAACGAATGCGGCTTGGGAAATACGAGTATGCACGTGCTACCATGTTTCTGTAACAGGGAAAGATAGATTAGAACAATACTTCTGCCACTTTCTGCCGAAAGGCAAAGCATATAATAGTTTTACTTGATTTGGGATTAAATTAAATGAAGAAATGTTCTCTGTTTATGAGGCTTGAAGTTAGTACTATTCCCACCCAACCCAAGTATCTATTCCACCTAACCTACATCTATTATTCCCAATGCATGTGCAAATGTCGAATGGTGTCTCATTTGGAAAATTTGACAAATTTCTTAGAAACTTTTATTTTTTTCTTCAATTGTTTGGTAGCCTTGCTGAAAATTTTGCATGTGTGCCCGAGATTTGGATCTGCAATCGTAGGCACTAATGAGTGCCAGCGCCAGGCGAAAATTTGTCAGTCACGAGCCGTACCAACAATTATACGTCACAGTGGTTGTATCTGTGTTGCCTATGTGCCCACAATTTGGGATGTTGATAGTAGTTAAAAGCCAATTAGGGCGTAAGCTTAACCTGATTGAAGGATTTGAGATTAGTTTGAAGCAATGTTGAAACTTAACTCTAGAAACTACGCCCCGTCAGCATATACGATGGATTATCTTTTGTATCGATCTTCTTGATAACATCACCACCTCGATAATCTCCCTCACATAATGATATTACCATCCCATATACTTCATCCGAGCGTGATATGTTTTGATTCTTAGCGAAATATCACAACTTTGGTTATGTATGTGCAATGTTCTCCTAGATTACTCCCAAATCACCTAACAAGCCTTTCAACCGATAGCTTCCTTTATAGCTTCGATTGTTGCCATGTACTGCTTCGTAGTAGACAGAGCAATTGTCGATTGTAGAATCAACCTCCAGCCTAATCGGTCCTCCACCCAATGTGAATACATAGCCGTTGTTGATCTTCGCTTGTCAAGGTCTCCATAAATCAATCACAATACCCAACACATTGTTGACCACAATCCTTCTTGAACAATAACCCAACATCAACTATCCCATTGCAGATATCTGAGAATCCACTTTACCGCAAGCCATTGATTTTTACCCAGATTGTGCATGTATCTACTAACCATGCTCACTACTTGAGATATATCGGGCCTTGTGCATACCATAGCATACATAAGACTACCCACAGCACTAGCATATGGAACACAAGCCATGTAATCGCGCTCCTCTTGAGATCTAGGACATGAAAAGAGCTTAATTTGAAATGAGGAGCTAGAGGTGTACATACCGGTTTAGTTTTGTCATCCATACCGAATCTTTCTAGCACTTTCTTCAAATAAGACTTTTGAGTCAACCATACACTCTCATTCTTCTTGTCTCTATGAATCTCCATCCCAAGTATTCTCTGTGCATCACACAAGTCTTTCATCTCGAACTCAAAAGCCAGCTGCTTCTTTAATCTTTGGATCTCATCTCTATTCTTCGAAGCTATAAGCATATCGTCGACATAGAGTAACAAATAGATGAAAGCTCCACCTGGTAGTCTTCTAAAGTAAACACAATGATCATGTTCACTTCTGGTGAATTTTTGCCCTTGTATAAATTGATCAAATCTTTTGTACCACTGCCTTGGCTATTGCTTCAGTCCGTACAAAGATTTAATCAACCTACACACATGATTCTCCTTTCTAACAACTCTGAAACCACAAGGCTGAATCATATAGATTTCCTCATCCAAATCTCCACGTAAGAACACCGTCTTAACATCCAATTGAGCCAACTCTAACTCATATTCTGCAACTAAGACAAGTAGGATACGAATGGAAGTATGTTTTACAACTGGAGAGAAAACTTCATTGTAGTCAATACCTTCCTTTTGAGTAAAACCTTTTGCCATGAGCCTTGCCTTGTATCGAGGAGTTGTTTGATTCGGAGATCCTTGCTTTTTGGTGTAGACCCATTTATTGTCAATAGCCCTTTTCCCCTTTGGTAACTTTACAAGTTCCTAATGTGGTTTTGATGGAGAGATTTCATCTCTTCCTCTATGGCTAACTTCCACCGATCACTTTCACCGCCGCGTAATGCTTCACCGAAAATGTTGGGGATGTCATCATCAATAACACGGCGAAGTCACATAGGTCTACCACCATATCTTTAGTACAGCCATCCGAGTTTCTTTATCTCTCTTCGCCTCCTTGTTGCTATAAAATCATCATTATCTACATCATCAATTGTTTCTTCATTTTGTGGGACATAAAAACAACATCTGTCTTCTTAATATAAACAAGTTAAATTGATGTTTCACATCTTTTAGAAATAAATTAAAGATTGTTATTCTAAGTAGGAGGTAAATTTCAAATAAAACATGTGTTCATACGATAGATGTGCATTTTACAATAATTAATAAACAAAAAGGGTAGTGATATTTTCACCCTGCAATTTTTGTAAATCCACCCCCACTCCCAAGAAATAATTACAATAAATTCACATAATTTTTTTAAAACTCAAATAAAGAAAATTTTTGGAGATTTAAACTATTATATACAAGAGGATAAGAGTAAATATTTTTCATGCAGTATAAAAAAGAATGCGACAGCTCATTTTCTTTCGGTATTTTCGCAACAAAAGCACACTTAATAACTCATCAAACTATTTCTCCTTTCTTGATTGCTTCCCTCCTGGAGCTGCTGAATTCCTTTGTTGCTGATAGAAGTAGACAGGTGAGGCTTTTCCAAATGACCACAATATGTAAGAAGACTAATCAATTACACTATCCAGTGGCCCACAAGGTTACCTTTAATGCAGAAGAGGGCAAGAGATGGAGATTCGATTCGATAATTGTAGTTTATTTTAATTTTTATTCATTTGATTTCATAGCAGAAATTTTTATTTTCATTTTTTTATGAAAATTTGTTAGCTTGAATCCAAATGAGATAATACCATTAAAACAATCTTCAATGACTAAAAGTAATTTGAAAAAATAAAAATAAAAATAAACAAGCTCAAAATTTACTCCTTAATCCGAACATTATCCTAATTCAGCCTAATCGACCCAAATCTGGTGTAATCTAAACTTGACATGACCCCAAGACATAATTATAACTCATATCAGTATCCAAACTCGGCTCCGAATTTTTAATTCAATCTGATCCAATCCAAATATTCCAATCCCATCAAATCAGAAACTTGATCGCGCTTGAGTCCAACCCTAATTTGCCACTTCGGAGAAGGAGACTACGACCCTAAGCGCTTTGAAATAATACTTTTATGGTTTCTTAATGAAATATTAAAGTTATGTGCAAAAGACTGATTTGACCCTAGAATACATGATATATAAATTTCAGACATTATATTCTGTGAAATAAAGTCAAAAATAAAGCTGTTGAACGATTTTTTTATTAATTATTTTCCATTAAGACAAAATGACAAATAGACTTTTTTAAAAGTTTAATAAAGTTTGGGCCTAACTCCTTGATTTTTATTTTTTAATTATTTTTCATTTTGTTTTTTACTTGCAACATTAGCTTTAATTATCAATCAGTCTCCAAATCAAAATGACTGAAACCTGTAGCTACAAGCAAAATTCTCAAATTTTGAAATTTCTAACGACTACATAATAGTAATAAATAGAAAAATCATCTAAAATTGATCCTCCTTCAGAGGCAGATTAAATTCTTAGTAATTTCATATAATTTCATTTCATCAGAACAATTTTCCAAAAGCAATTTTATAAATGGTTGTCGAAAGCTTTATCCCTTAATTATATTTTAGTTATTTTCTTTGTGATATGAGGCGTGTCCATAGACCATAGTATGATATTTATTGTAATTAAAATCATTATGGAACTGATTTTATTCTTTTTTCTCAAACAAAGTATCTAACTGCAGATGTAATAAATTACTAATTGCCATTATTTGAGTCGCGCTCTTTGAATTAGATCTTGGAGTTTCAAATGACCAAATGAATTAGTAAGATAATGGCTTATCGTTCCAAGAGCTATGCTAAGAAAAAGCAGGGATGATCAGAACAAATTCTGTTCATTGCAATTGACAGAGTTGTTTTCAGTTGCCTAGACTTCGTATTTTCAGTTTTAGTAATACATGTCGTTTTTCACCACATTTGTTTAGTCTCTCCCTTTTAAATCCCCTCACACACAAAAAAATTAGGATTTGTATTTTGTAAACTAATATTTTTCATTTTGTTAATGTATTAATTATCGTTATCTACATTTATGTGATAGGGCACATGCCACATCAACTAAAATTAAGTTATGAAATTTTGCAGCCCCTGAGCACTCAATGTTTGTAGGCACAAGTTCAAGTCCCACCATTTGTTAGGATTTAAATAAAAGAACATTATAACCATGCGTCCAAGAACTTAAAGTTAGCTTAAGTGCATGGATTCGAGTCCCTAGTTATTGTTGGAATTCGATTTTCTTTCTAATTAAATTGGGTAAGGGTAAAATTATCTCTCAATTAATAAGGACGACAGTAGATATCTCTCGATTTTCCTCCCAATTAAATCAGCTAGAAGTAAAATTATCTCTCGATTAATAAGAGTAGAATAAATATCTCTCTAGTATTATGCAAGGGCAGAAATTTGGGCTGTAATACCATGTTAGAATTATCAAGGATAGTTTTGATAGAATTCTAATTGTAATATATGAGTGTATAAAAAAATGAACATCAATGAAAGATGTTTAGGTAAGGACTATCTTGGAATGGAATTTTGATTGTAATATATCAGTATATAAAAAAATTATGAAAATGTTTAACAAGGACTATTTTGATATTTTTAATGAGTAGTAAAAATTAATGTTAAAATTTGATAAACGAGTGTATAGTAAGATGTTCAAAGTATTAGAACATATATAAATAATCCTAGCTCTAATAAAATTTTGCTACATAATTAGTTTATCCCTTAAAGAAACATATCAAAAATATACAAAAACACAATGCATGAGTACATGTCAATCACAAATGAAAGCAATTAAGATAAAGAATATGATTTATTTTTTATTTTATTTTAGTTATTTTTTTAATTATTTTTGTTTCTTTTGAAACAAGACCAATTAGATCATGCAAGAAGTAATTTTTTTAAAAAAAAAAAGGAGAAATGATGAAACCCACGTCCAAAGATGCCGTTGTCGCGGAGGCTCAGATCTCACTACACCCCATCCCCTTCTACCATATTTTATAATTGAAGAGGCCATTATTGAATTGAAAAATTATGATTCAAAACCCAAAAATAGAAAAAAAGAAAAGCAATTGTTGGAAACACACTCGGAGTTTTAAATTGACATGAGAAAAGAATATATTCATCAACCTCATACGTTAAAGATGCGACGAGTTTGAGATTATGAGCCAAATTCCTAACGTGTGGGAATTTAAAGATGTTACTACAAAACATGTGTTCGTCGGTGGAGTAGAATCAGGGAAATTAAAGATGCTACTACAACCACTAACGTGTGGGTGGGGATAAGCATAACTTTTTTCATCAAATGCCAAATCCCCCCAGGTGGAGAGTGGGGACTCCTTCACATAAATGTTGATAAAATTTTGATTATGACGTTATTAGAAATTAGGAAAATCACGTAGTGCAACTGTGATATCAGCTATAGAGGCCAGATCCAAATTGTCGGGATACTCACTGGACTTATCATAATATATATGCTTTCCATAACATTGATTTTTACGATAACAAACAAAATTAAGAATGATTAATCTTTTAAGCCTCAAATTATTTAATATTCTTTTTAAATAAATCATTATTTTCACATTATAAATGTTTTATATTTAATTTAAAAACGATTTTTATGAAATCGATTGTTTTATTTCTTTAAATAAATCATTATTTTTACATTATAAATGTTTTATATTTAATGGAAAAATGATTTTATGAAATTGATTGTTTTATTCTTTTTAAATAAATCATTATTTTCACATTATAAATGTTTCATATTTAATGGAAAAATAATTTTATTAAATTCCATTGTATTTTAAAAGTTTCTTTATTATTTTAATTAAAAGAATTTTGAAAACTTTGAAATAAACAAGTATTGCTTGAAATTTTGGAGGACTTATTTGAAAAGTGTCATAGCATTTTTGGCTATATCATAATTTTAGAAAGTTTTGGGATTAACAAAGCATTACTTATAAATTCTAAAATTGGACCTATTTGAAAAGTTTTATAACTTTTTTGGGCGTGAATATAGTTTGTAAAGTTTTGGGATCAAACTATAATTTCAAAAAATAAGTGCACTATGCAAAAATATCGCAAAGATCCCATTACCTTGATATAAAAACTAGAAAACCAGACATGAGGCAAGTAAGCATCCTAACGCAAACCGCTTATCGATTTCGTAACCTAAGAGAGCTGGTTAGGCAAAATTCAAATTTTTGCCTTAGTGGTAACATAAATCCAGCTTACCGGATTCCTTAAACGGCAAACCGGATACGCCCAGAATGTGCATAATGGGTAGTTTTTGAGTTCAAACTATATAAACTCAAAATCAATTCATTTTGGTAATCCAAGAAAGCAAAGAACAAGTGCAATACAACATATATTGAGCTTCAATTTCAGAATCATCATTCATTAAATCATCTTTGTTCTTAAATTAGTATATCTACTCTTAAAGAGAGTTTGATTGTTGTATTTTTCATTTCACGTTCATTGTGAGAGTACAAGTGTGAGTAAACACTCGGAGGAAGAAGATTGGAGATAATCTCTTGTTGTAAAGTTCATTGACACCTTAAAGTCAATCAGTAAACATTCGGGAAGCCTTGGAAATGCTTTGTGATAGTGAAACTCCTGCAAGCCCGGTGTGGTTGGAGGTGTGGACGTAGGCGGGGATTGCCAATCACGTAAAATTTCTTGAGTTTGCTTTTCTTCCCTTACTCATTTATTATTGTGTTTCATTGAATTTATTGTTTTCGAATTTATTAAGCAGGGCATTGGGATTGGATTTGTGTGTGGTTTGCTTTACTTAATTTTTAAAATCCTAATTCACCCCCTTCTTGGATTGCCCAGTTAGTATTTCACCTATCCATGCAAGTGTATCCAGCAGAAATTCTGACGCAACTATAGAAGGCATCACCATGCTCGTATGCATCCGGAATTTGTAGAAATTAAGATATTATCTCTCTACATATTTTTGCACGAAATAATATGCAAATATAATATTTTAGTTTATTATTAATAGTTTTACAATAATAAAAATCAATTTGATAGACTACGGAAAATGTCGTATTCGCACTTTATTTTGTACGGACGATCTGTGAGAAAGAATATATCTATATATATATATTGAACATGTATTTAAGATTTAGCTAGTGTGAAGTTGGGAAAGTTTTTTTTTTTTTTTAACCTGAGGCTAAAAATATTTCAATAAATTTTGATCATGGAGACTAATAAGATTTTTTTAGTTATATTTATTAATTTTTTGGGACTGACATGAATATTAATAATTTTATTGAGATTATTAAAAAAAATGTGCTATTTTACATCTATGACTTTTCCAATCTTTTTTTCTTTCGTTATTTATTCCTTTGTGAATTTTAGTTAATGCTTGATATTATTTTTTTGCTCATTTTTTAAAGCAGTAATTAAATCTGAACCCTTACAGTAGAAGATTATGAAAAGTAAAGACACAAAATCATAAAAATCATTAGTAGGTCCAAATTTGTGCTATTTTCATACATAATTTGAGAATATTTATAATTACGCATCACAACTAGTGGAGTAGAATCAGGAAATTAAACATTCTACAATCATTGACGTGTGGGTTGGGGATAAGCATAAACCTTTTCTATGCAGTATAAAAGAATGCAATAACTCCTTTTCTTTCAGCATTTTCGCAACAAAAGCACATCTAATAACTCTTCAGAATTCTCGTCTTCTTTGTCAGAATGGTTGATGCGATCGTTTCCTCTCTCCTGGTGCAGCTGAGCTCTGTTGCGGCTGATGAAGTGAAACAACAGGTGAGGCTTGTGACTGGTGTCGAGGAAGAAGTGAAAAAGCTCACCCGCAATCTTCGAGCCATTCGAGCTGTGCTGGAAGATGCAGAGAAAAGGCAAATGCAGCGCGACAATGCTGTTACTTTTTGGCTGGATCAGCTCAAAGACGCATCTTATGACATGGAAGACGTGTTGGAGGAGTGGACCACTGCAAGGCTCAAATTGCAGATTGAGGGCGTTGATGATGACAATGCTCTTGCTCTTGCTCCTTATAAGAAGAAGGTACGTTCCTTCTTTTGTGCTCTATCAAACTGCTTTGGTAGTTTCAAAAAACTCAGTCTTCGTCATGACATTGCCGTCAAGATTAGGGAAATCAATGGAAAGCTAGATGATATTGCCTCCCAAAAAGATAGGTTTAAATTTGTTGAGAATGTGAGCAACAATGTTAAGAAACCAGAGCGAGTGCGAGCCATCCCCTTGATTGATGAGAGAGGTTTGTGGTAGAGTTGATGAGAAAAATGAGCTCTTAAGCAAGCTGCTATGTGAAAGTAGTGAACAACAAGAAGGCCTTCATGTCATCTCACTAGTTGGGTTAGGGGGTATAGGTAAAACCACTCTAGCACAACTGGCCTATAATAATGATGAGGTGAAAAGAAATTTTGAAAAAGTTATATGGGTGTGTGTATCAGACACTTTTGAGGAGATTAGGGTCGCCAAAGCAATCATTGAAGGTCTAGGCGTGTCACTTTCTGTTTAAGTGAATTCGAATCTCATGTGAGAACAGATTCAGGAATATATTACGGGGAAGAAATTTTTTCTTGTTTTAGATGATGTGGGATGGAGATTACAAAAATGGGACCCATTCTTTTCTTGTCTAAAGAATGGCCACCATGAAAGTAAAATTCTAATTACCACACGTGATAGGTCAGATTGCACTACGGGTTGGGATCAATAGATATTATCCTGTCAAGGAGTTGGGAGAAGGGGAATGTTGGTTACTGTTTAAGCAGATGGCATTTCTACGTAGTAGGTCCTTTGAGGATCGTGAAAAAATTAGAACCAATCGGTGAAAAATTGCACACAAGTGCAAAGGCTTGCCTCTTGTCGCAAAGGTAATAAAGGGAATCTCTTGCGCTCTAAAAGTACAAGAAAAGAGTGGCAAAGAATTTTAGAGAGTGAAATGTGGAAAGTAGAAGAAATTGGGCAAGGGTCTTTTAGCTCCTTTGTTGTTGAGTTATAACGATTTTGCCCTCCAATTCTATGGTAAACGATGTTTCTCATATTGTGCTTGTCTTTCCAAAAACTACAATATGAATAAAGAGGAACTAATTTCACTATGGATGGCTCAAGGTTACCTTAATACGTAAGAAGACGAAGAGATGGAGATGATTGGGGAAGAGTATTTCAACATTTTAACAGACGCTCTTTCTTTCAGAGTTTTAAAAAGAATGATGATGATGATATTATGAGCTGCAAGATGCATGACATAGTACATGATTTTGCCCAATTTATGAAGTAGAAAAGAATGTTTGTGGGTAGAAATTAATAGTACTTAAAGACTCAAGTCATAAACTCTTTTGGTGACAAAGTCCGTCACTTAGGTTAAATTTTCAAAAGGCACTTCATTTCCTATATCCATTCGTGGACTTGATAGGATTGCGTACCCCTTTTAATTTATGATAGAAGTGATTTCAATCTGTCTCTTAGTAGCATCCTTTCGTCTTTTAGTAGTAGCAAAGAATGTTTAAGGGCATTAGTTATAAGGCTGTTGCGCCTATGTTTTTGTCCAAACACATATAAGATTAGAGAAACTCGAAAGTTATTTAGTAAATTGGCGTGTTTGAGGGCATTAGTTATAAGGGAATCATTAGTTATAAGGCTATCATCCTCGCCTGTTCGTCTTCACTCAAGTTTGATTAGAGAAATTCCAAAAAATGTCGGAAAATTGATACATTTAAGATATCTTAATTTGTCTGAATTAGGCATAGAGAGACTACCTAAGACTTTGTGTGAATTATATAATTTACAAAAGCTAGATATTAGGCGGTGCCGAAATCTTAAAGAATTGCCAGCGGGGATTGGGAAGTTAAAGAACATGAGGAGTTTACTGAATGCTGAAACTTATTCGTTGAAATACATGCCAGTAGGGATTTCCAAATTAACCAGTCTTCAGACATTAGACAAGTTTGTGGTGGGTGGAGGTGTTGATGGTAGCAATACTTGTAGGCTTGAATCTCTGAAAATCTTCAACTCCTTCGAGAATGTGGAATTGAAGGGCTGGGTAATGTGTCCCGTTTAGATGAGGTCGAGAGATTACAACTTTACAATCAGCAAAACCTCCTTCGTTTGCGTCTTGAGTTTGGTAGAGTCGTAGATGGGAAGATGAAGAAAGGAGGAGGAAGAAAGAAAGATGAACAACTTCTTAAAGCCTTACAACCGCCTTTGAGTGTAGAGAAATTAGGATTATATTATATGGAGGCAACATTTTTCCCAAATGGTTGACTTCACTGACCAATCTAAGGAATTTATATCTTCGCTCGTGCGTTAAGTGTGAGCATTTGCCTCCTTTGGGAAAATTGCCTCTGGAAAAACTCGTAATCATCCACTTGAAAAGTCATAAAAAGAGTGGGTAATGAGTTTTGGGAATAGAGAAAGCAGTGAGGATGGCCCGTCTTCATCTTCATCATCACCATCAGTTATTGCCTTCCCCAAATTGAAATCACTCATAATTGGGGCAATGGAAGAATTGGAAGAGTGGAATTACAGGATTACGAGGAGGAAAACATACTCTATCATGCCACGTCTTTCTTCCTTGGAAGTTCGTTCTTGCAACAAATTGAAGGCGCTGCCGGATTACCTTCTTCGAACGTCGACGCTGCAGGAATTGACTATTGACAAATGTCCTCTTCTGGAAAACCGTTATAGAGAGGGGAAAGGAGAAGACTGGCATAAGATATCTCGCATTCCCCACATCAAGTGGTCGCGGTAATTTATCACTCGCCGGTAATTTCTCCTGCTCCTCTGATTTACTTCGTTGTTGCTTGCAATGAAATTAATAAAAATAATTATATTTTGAATTAAAATTCTATATAGAATCAATCATGGTATAAATACGTAAAACTTCCTAGTTATCAAATCTGTTAAACTTGTTTTCTAAAGATTAAATAATAAAAAAATACAAGTGTAGTCTGTTTAAATTTCTATATTTATTTGTTTTTAAAAAATATGTGCTCTTTTGTAAAATTTCATGCAATGTAATTTATTTTTTAATGTACGAAAATTTGTTATGTGTAACAAAATCTCTGTGATGCGTTTGCAGTAATGTTGAAAACTAAATTATCAATTTTATCTTATATAATGATAATCGTATTTTTTTATATATAATATACGTGTCATTAATTCTTTAAAGTAATTGTGTAATTGTTTTTAGTAGTACATTAGCCCACTTTGTTTTATTTCATACTTGTTTAATTATGTTCACCAGGGATTCGAGGAAATGTCAGAACTACACTAGCAATTCACAGGTCCAATCTAATTTGGTTTTAATGATGCAGGCAGGAGAGTATGCTTAGAAAAATGAAAAGTTTAGCCAAAGGATTGCTAAAATGTTCTGCTGGTAATTCACTTGCTTTATTTTATAGAATTTCATTTCCATCTTCTTCTATTGATATCTTGTTGTGAATAAACAAGAACAGAAGTAAAGATACATCAAAATTTACTATTACGATGATGCTAAAGCAAGCTCAAGCTCAAGCATTGCATTTTTATTTTATTTAATTTATAGAATTTTCATTTCCACCTGCATTGCATTTTAGGTTGACTTTGAAGACTCTATGAGAAAATTGGGGTAACCAAGGATTATCACTGTGGTTATTGTGCAACGTTTGGTTGCTGGACTTTGAAGAAGGAAGTGATGGCCGGGTCTGCTCTGTTTCAATTGAGGATGGATAGCTGCCTGAAAGACATGATGATTATTATCATTGCATGATGTTAAGGTGCTAAGATCATCATTTCGATCTTGTTTTCATTCTTGGAATCATTTATCCTGTATAAACATTTGTTTTAACAAATGTTTCAATGCCTGCTGTAGTAACAATTTCATCTCTTGCATCTCTCAGGGTGCATCATGATCCACGGGTTTGAGAAAGCATTTGTGGTAAAGCTTCAAAGCTTGTACAATGGCTGTGAAAAGGCACATTCAATTCGGTGCGTTTGAGTGCGGTCTCCTAATGCTACTACCATATTTTTGTATAGCAATTAAAATTCAGGTATACAATCTTAATATGCAATAAATCATTGTGTACAGAGTTATCTATTAATTATATGGTAACTGAAATTTTCATTATAATTTTTTTTAATTATCATATCAATATTAAAATTTTTTGTAACCCTCTTTTACTTTGCTTGTACAGAGTACCTGTTTTGGCTGATATGTCTAATTCGTAGAAATTCATTTCATCGGTTTCCATTGGTTTTATCACAAACAGAAACAGAAATCTGGGGAAAAGTTTTTACTTTACTTCTGGTATTATGCCTTTATTTATTCATTCATCATATTTGTTCGAATTCATGCTCTCATTCAGAGAGCAGTGTTTTCCAGGCTACTTTTGTAAGCCAAATTTTCATGCCATCGATGCATGATTGTCATTTAGATTTTCCAAATAATTGTTAGATTGAAGAAGAATAAGAAGATATTGTTAAAAGGGTATTTAATTAGCACCCTCTGAATTTAGTTGCCAATAATGCATTGAAATGGTTGGGGAAAGTTATTGTCTCAATTAAATTACAGGTGACAAGATGCTGTCTCAATTTTGCAAGCATCTCGTGTTTCAAGATTTTACACATGAGATGCTATGATTTTGACATCATGGTAACACAGGTCAAATTTTAGCATCAATAGATATCATCTTCTTTACTGTTCTGCTCGAAATATTAAACTTTAGGCAAGTTGTTTTTGCTTGTGTGAGTTATCAGGTTAAGGATTCTAAGCAGCTTATTAACGTAAATGTCAGAATGAAGATTGTTCACTGCACTGGTGGGCGAATGATGGCGAGGAAGAGATTAATTGTTCACAAGCCAATTTGATCAGTGTTAGATTCTTTTGCCTCCCTTCAAGAGATATCATCATCAAATTTGAGAAGAGATTCTTGTTTTGACATATCACTGTAGTAATTTTGGGAGCTTGAACCCACTTAAGAGTGAAATATTAGGGAATACTGGGGATAAGGGCTGTGGTGAGCACTATCCTTCAAATATCAGCAGGTAAGCTCTCACTTGTTAGTAAAATCATCTTCGTATATTGACTTTGTTTTGTTGTCAGGAAGGCCGAGTGTGATCTTCTGGCGTTTGAGAAAGTCTTCGCAGGGAAATTTCCACCACGTGCAATTGCTGTGAAGGGCATATACATTTGAGTAATCTTGCCTAGATTTTCAAGGCGCGTTTGTTTAATTAGTTTCGGTCATATTATTTAGTCACTCATTCTGAATCAAAGTTTCTAATTTTCAAGCTCTTTAGGCTCGCCAACAGTTTTTCTCAAGTCTACATGTGGCTGCAAAAAGATTGATGGGCCATCAAATTATCTTGAGCCTTGAGGCATTGCGTTCGAAAGCAGTCAAAGAAAACAGAACTAAGTGGAAATGAAGACAGCAGGAGATGCTCTGAATACAACAAAAAGTATATTTCTACTTCTTTGCTATTTTTAATTTTGTTTCTCCCCGTCAATACATTTAATTAATCTGTTTGAATTCACACTCACACATTATTTAAAAACCATCTACAGGTGGGTTTGTAAGCTAGCTAAGTTGATGCAAAAACAATACTTCTAGACAAAGATGAGCAAATTGAAGGATACAAATGCAAATTGGATTTCAATGAATAATTGTTAGGCTTGGTGGAGATATTCTTTAAAAGGGCATTAAGCTATCTTATGGAATTGAAAGTTATTATTGCTTGAAAGCAAGCGGCATCTTCGTTATGATGGCTTTTCCCACCTGGATAAAATGCTGAGATTGTTACCGGCTCCCTTTAATTATTTATTAACTCAGGTATTTATTATCAATACATCATCTTATTCACCATTTTGGCTATATATAAAGATTTAAAATTTCTAACAGTTGTTTCGGGATTCTTGTGTACCTGTAGTTAATAATAGGCAAATATCAGATCGAAGATTGCTCAGTGCAACCGATAGAGCAAGGATGATAGTTGTGAGAAAGATTGTTGGCAAGACAAATAGAGTCCTCCATTTGGAGAAATATCATCCTCAAATTTGAATTGTCGAGCATGTGAGGTGAAGCTAAAGCCTTAATAATGAGACCTTCCTGTGGGAAGTTTCATTTGAATGAATTGAACGTTCTTAGTGAGTGAGAAATTAAGTATATCATGAAGCGATTTTGGTCGTCTGTGAATGTTTTCCTTCAATATTAATACACTGGCATTTCTTAGTAAATTCGCTTCACGTCACTTCCTCCTTGTTGGACAGGACTAGTAAACAAATGTCATTTCTTAGTACATTTTGAGAATTTTGGGATTCCCCAAATAAGCCTGCAGAACGGTGTATGGTGGGATTAGCTGCATGGATTTCTTTGCCAAAATTCCTTTTTATTCTTTTGTTCACTTATTCGTTATAAATAAAGTAAAATTAGAATATTGTTCCGTTTACTGTCTAAGCTGGTCTAACATTTGTTTAATTTGGGCAATTTTTTAATGCCTAACAGGTTATCTGTGACAAACCCATCGGTGAGTGTATGCAACTATTGGGTGGATTTGATAGAGTGGTCACCAACAATTTGAAGTTGTTGAGAAAGTGCGGCTTGAGGTCTCTCCTCCTCTCTTTACGTATTTGTCTATCGATCTGACATGTCTATATATACATTGATAGACCAACTTACTCTGGTTTTAATGTTTTGTTTGTTAAACTTTGACTGGGGAATGTTTATTTGTCTCATATGATTTCAATGTGGTTCCTATTGAAGTGTATAGATCTGTCACCGGTCAAAGTCTGATTTCAATTTTCCTTTACTTCACCAACTAGCATCGTTTCCAAGTCCAGATACTTACCAATAGTGAGACTTTTGCTCACTGGAAGTACAATTTCTCTTGTTTTAAGCAGTTAATTATGTAAGAAAAGTTTTACATTTACAGAATTTGGTATAGCTCTCTTAAGGAAATGCGAGTGGTGAATATGGTTCCAACTTTTAATAGGCTTAATAGGCCCATTTGTTAAGCCACAGTGATTGCGGTCTAAATTCTTTCTTTACTGTCTATATGTGTTGAGTTTGTCTATTGTCCAACTTTCAAATCGATTCATGCAGGGTTTTGAATAACTAATTAGGAGAAAAGATTAACAGATGACCTTTTGAAGAAGGCTTACACAACAGGCCATCTCAGGATGTCATGGCTCAGCTCAAAAGTCCCCAGGTGGTTGATATCAAAGATACCATTGTTTCTGGGCTTGGTCTCCTTGGCATCAAAACAAGATAATGTTGACTCTATTAAAGGGGGGAAATAAGGGCGACTAAAAGCGCGAAAGAAAGAGGATAGTCCGGAGGAAGGTGACTGCATAAATTTGTTGGAGTTAATGTAGTCAATTGCCCAATTTTGCTGCTCTGTCGAAGAGACACATCATGGAAGTCCTCATCAAACTCTGAGACACCTAAGAAATAGTATACATGAGGTGGTGAGCATTCCCCTGGTGTTAATTTCTGGCAAGTGTGGTTCACAGATAGAGGGCATTCTTTTCTTGATGTCTAAATACCGTATGTGATACAACGTCGTATATTCTAATTTTCCTTGAGTTAAATTCTAGTCAGTTAGAAGAGAGTTAATTTTGTTTTTGTTTATGGATTGTTTCCTAGATAAAAATAGTTTCCATGTTTCTTTGGGGTCTTATTAACTCTCTGTAACTCCAGTTCAAGTTTGCAAATTCTATTTTTTGATTTCTCATAGAGTGTGCCTTTGTCACAAGTTTTCCATTTGAAGTAGCCAATATTCTATAGATCAAATCATCTAAGGATTATTTTATACAAAAATCAAAACTTTTAATTAATTGATCATACTTAACTTAGCTCTTGTTTGATATTAGTAGCTGTTGTGAGAACAAAAAAATAGCAGAAAGTTGACAATGTGCAGTAAATGTATGATTTTTAAATAATAATTTAATAAAATTAAAAATTGAAATAAAGAAGATGTAATTACAATAAGTTTGGAGATTGAATCAAATAAAATAAAATACCTAAACTATTATATACAAGAACTCTTGAGTTCTTGGGTATTTTAGTCATTTTATATTATCATGGTAAATTAGTCCAAATAAAATTTATCTTAAAGCAACCTAAATGATCAAAGATTAATCAAGTTAAAAAAAAAAATTATATATATGATTTAATTTATTGATTGTCTATAATGTTTTATTGATATATATATTTTAAAAATAGCATGAACGCTTCCTTACAATTATTTTCTGACAGCAAGGTAGATTTGTAAAAAATAAGTGGGTAGAAAATATCCCTGTCCTCAAACAAATAAATGAATTACTCGGTGATGTATGCTTTTTTCCAACTTTCGTTTTTTGTTTTTTTTTTGGTTTTTTTTTTTTTTGTTTTTTAAATGGCATTAATCTTGACCACTACAAATTAATTAGAGAATATTTACAATCATGTATCACAGCTGTGGAGTAGAATTTAGGAAATTAAAAATGCCAAAATTATTGGGAAGCGTGCTAGCGGACAATAATCCGCTAAACATTTTTCGTGTAGTGTAAGAAGAATGCAACAACTCGTTTCTTTCGGTATTTTTGCAACAAAAAGCACGTTGAACAATCCTATGAAATTATTTCCTCCTTTTCTTTGCCAGAATGGGATGTGATCGCTTCCTTCCTCCCGGAGCAGCTGAACTCCTTACTGTTTGTGACTTACCATAAATCTTTCAAGCCATTCAAGCTGTGCTTGAAGATGCAGAGAAGGGCAAGTTGGATATAAGATGGGTTGCATGGAATAAGCAGGGTATCTCTCGAGGTTAGAAATTGGGCTATGAGTCTTCGCTTTGGGACATATAATAGAGTTTCCAAGCTTGCGATGAGTTTGAACCAAATGCAGAACAACCTAGGCTAAGCTATGTCTCTGCGATTAAGCTACAAATATTTCACTTCTTTTATAGTCGTTTTTCAGTTTTAAGATATTTTTCTATTTTCTTTGATTCTTCTAGGATTTTAAGATATTAGATTTAAGTGCCATCTATTTTCTTTTCTTATTTAGATTCGAAGAATTTTATTGATTACATAATATTTGAATTTGTTTAGTTTGTTAAATTTTGCCTCCTTTAGGCTTCTGTAAATGGGATTCAAAACCTAATTTTGTTCATTCAAATTATTCTCAATAAACTTATTATTCAAATACCGGTTTATATTATCTAATAGCTTTTAGTGTTTCTGCATCATCAGCTGAGATCAGAGCAAGTTTGTTTGTCATCATGGTGCGACCACACAATCAGAAGAGCAACCATCCCGGAGACGATGTTTAAGGGATGAAGTCAATGACTTAGGAGGTTGAGTCAGATAGATGGTCAAAGTTGAGCAATCCAGCAAGTCATGCAGGGACTTATATAACTTGAGAATGGTAGCAGACAAATATTAGGTTATCTCTCTGTAAGCCATATTCATAAATGTATTGAGGGAAAGATACTTTTTTTCTTGTCTTAAATGATGTGGATGGACGTTGGTTATTCAACGGGAACCATTCTCTGTTGCTTAAAGAATGGTCTCTACGATAGTCAAATTTTGATTACTGCACGTAATCAGTTAGTAGCAAGCATGATGAGGATCAGCAAATCTTACATTTAAGGAATTAATTGAAGAAGAATGTTGGTCATTGTTTAAGGAGGTAGTATTTTTGGGTCAATTCTTCAAGGATCGTGATCAATCGATCAAAATTGCATGTACTGCAAAGACTTCCGCTCTTTTGTTGCAAAAGATAATAGGGAAATTTTTACACTATAAATGACCAATAGAAGAATAGAAAATAATTTGAAAGTGGAATGTGGAGGTAGAAGAGTTTGGGAAAGGTCTTCCTGCTCCTTTGTCGCTAAGTTATAATGAATTGTCGTCCATAGCAAAACAATATCAAATTGAGCTATCTTTTCAAAAGGTTAAACAGGTGTAAAGAGGAACTAATTACACTATGGATGGCTCAAAATTACCTTAAATGTAGAAAAAGGAAGAGATGGAGATCCAATCCAATCTGATAGTAGTAGTTTATTTTAATTTTTATTAATTTGATTTCATAGGAGTAGTTTTCATTTTTTTGTTGAAAATTGATAAAAAAAAACTGAAATGAGATGATTACTTTAAAACAATCTTCAAGAACTAAAATAATTAAAAAAAGTCTTAAAAATAACCCTAATCCGAACATTATTTGAATCCATCCTAACCCAATATGATTTTAACCCAAACCCAACCTAACTCGCTTATAATTATAACCCAATGCAATCCAAATTCAACTTGAATTTTTGATCCGATCTAATCCAATTTGAATATTCTAACCCTATCAACCCGAAACCCAATTAGGTTGATTTGAACTCACATTTGTCCACTCCCAGAGGATCATGACCCTACAAGCTTTGAAAGTTTTTGAGATTTCTAAGTGAATATTAAAAATTATGCATAAAAAGAGTGATTTGACCCCTAAACACTTGATATAGAAACTTTATACATACAATAGAAATTTAATTTTATATTTTGTGAAATAAAGTCAAAGTAACTAATTTTTTTTTATTTTGTTAATTATTTTTCTACTATGACAAAATGACAAATAGCCTTGTGCCTAGCTCTTTGACTTTTATTTTTCTAATTATTTTTTTCATTTCTCTTGCAACAGTAACTTCAATTATCAATCAAAGTCGCCAAATCAAAATCTCTGCAGCCTGCAGCTACAAGCAAACTCCTCAAATTTCGAAATTCCTTATGACTACATAATAGCTATAAATAGAAAAAGCGTCTAAAATAACTATGTTTTTCTAAGTTTGAGCTTGAGCTCCCTGAAGATTTACTCCATACGTAACAAAATATTAGTTTTGCTAGTAAAATTGCTAACTATGTTTTTCTTTGTATGTCCGCTCAAGGATGAAGAAATTTCCCTAGACTTTTGTGGTGAATATCTTACGAACATATGACAATTTAATCTTTGGCTGAGACTTGTTTAACATAAGAGATGACACTTTAAAGCACTAGGAGAGAGAGATAATAGGCTTTGGTCCCCAAAAAAAAATCTATCAGATATATTATGCCCCGGTTGCTATTGCTAAAAATAGTCATAATTACTAAAAAGATAAGTAATTCTTTTTTATATATTAAAATGGTAAACGGGTGGATAAAATTTAAAATAATTTTTGACTTTTTATCTATTTTGACATTCAAATTTTAAGCTCGAGAAGTCAGGCAATAAATAAACCTTTTTGAGAGGCTAACTAAATTCTTAGTAATTTCATATAATTTCATTTCATCAGAACAGTTTTCTCAAAAGCAATTTTATAAATCTTTGTGGAAAGCTTTAATCCTTAATTATCTTTCACATATTTTCTTTGTAATATGAGGTAAGTCATGGACCATAGTATGGTATTTATTGTAAATAAAATCATTATGAAACTGATTTTATTCTTTTTTTCACAAACAAAGTATCTAGCTAACTGCAGATATAATGAATTACTAATTACCATTATTTGAGTCGCTCTCTAAATTATATCTTGGAGTCTGTCATGGCATAATAAAATTAACGACATAATGGCTTTTGATTTTGCCTACCTGATAATAAAAGTTGTCTGCCATATAGACAAGAAATGGATCCATACGTTAAAGCAAAATTGAAAAATATAAAAAAATAAATTGCTAGGAGATGATTTTATCTGAAATTTCACTTGCACGGTATTGGCCACATATAAATTTGTGATGAAATTCATAACGGATTAATATAATTGAACGGAATTACTCTATACAATTTCATAAGTATGTATTATACAATTAAAAATCTATTGATATTTATAATAAAATAATATATCTACTAAGTGCTGGGATATATATTTGTGGGGAATGATAAATGTAGAGAATTACAGTAATAAAGGTGGAAGTGGAACTTTATTATAATTAATTAATGTGTTTACAATTCTATAAGTATAATAAAATAATAATAATAGGTAATCTGTAGAAAATTAAGGTGTA
>JAUJEF010000598.1:0-37337 GCA_030444885.1 Citrus sp. QX-2021 | reverse complement strand
CGGAAGAGCGCGAGACTTTGCGGCGGCCTCCGTGTGCCAAAAGTAGACCCTTGGGCATAGCCAGGCTAAAATAACCTTGAGCGGGCGCAGAGACGTCCGGCGGAAAAGCCCACAAAAAGCAGGTGGGCTATAGCCTCGGGGGTGGGCTGGCCCACTTCGTCCGCCCGGACTCGGAATGGTGTGAGACTTTGCGGCGGACCTCACGTGTGTCAAAATAGGCCTCGGGCACAGCCGCGCCCGAAAATAACCGCCCAAAGGCCGGGCGCCAAGTTCGTCCAGCGGAAAAAGGCCACAAAAGCGGGTGGGCTATAGCCTTGGGGAGTGGGGCTGGCCAACCAAATCCGTCGGACTGCGCCAAAATAACCTCCCGAAGGCCGGGGCGCCAAGTTCGTCCAGCGGAAAAAGGCCACAAAAGCGGGTGGGCTATAGCCTTGGGGGGTGGGTCTGGCCAACCGTCCGCCCGGACTCGGAGCGGCTCGAGACTTTGCGGCAGCCTCCGTGTGACAAAAATAGGCCCCAGGCACAGCGCGCCCAAAAATAACCGCCCGAAGGCGGGCGCCAAGTTCGTCCAGTGGAAAAAGGCCACAAAAGCGGGTGGGCTATAGCCTTGGGGGTGGGGCTGGCCTACGCCGTCCGCGGACTTGGAATGGCTCGAGACCCGCGAAGCGGCCTCTGTGTGCCAAAAATAGGCCCCGGCCACAGCCGAGGCAAAAAAACCGCCCGAGGCCGGGGCGCCAAGTTCGTCCAGCGGAAAAAGGCCACAAAAGCAGGTGGGCTATAGCCTTGGTGGGTGGGGCTGGCCAACTCGTCCGCTGGACTCGGAATGGCGCGAGACTTTTCGAGCGGCCTCCGTGTGCCAAAAATAGGCCCAGGCGCAGCCGCGCTTCAAAAATAACCGCCCGAAGGCCGGGCGCCAAGTTCGTCCAACGGAAAAAGGCCACAAAAGCGGGTGGGCTATAGCCTTGGGGGTGGGGCTGGCCAACCGTCCGCCGGACTCGGGCAGGCTCGAGACTTTGCGAGCAGCCTCCGTGTGCCAAAAATAGGCCCGGGCACAGCCGCGCCCAAAAATAACCGCCCGAAGGCCGGGCGCCAAGGTCGTCCCAGTGGAAAAAGGCCACAAAAGCGGGTGGGCTATAGCCTTGGGGGTGGGGCTGGCCAACCGTCCGCGGACTTGGAATGGCTCGAGACTTTGCGAGCGGCCTCTGTGTGCCAAAAATAGGCCCCCGGCCACAGCCGAGCCCAAAAAAAACCGCCCGAAGGCCGGGGCGCCAAGTTCGTCCAGCGGAAAAAGGCCACAAAAACGGGTGGGCTATAGCGTTGGGGGGTGGGGGTGGCCAACCGTCCGTCGGACTCGGAATAGCGCGAGACTGCGGCGGCCTCCGTGTGCCAAAAATAGGCCTCGGGCACAGCCGCGCCCAAAATAACCTCCCGAAGGCCGGGCGCCAAGTTCGTCCAACGGAAAAGGCCACAAAAAGCGGGTGGGCTATAGCCTTGGGGGTGGGGCTGGCCAACTTCGTCCGCGGACTCGGAGCGGCTCGAGACTTTGCGAGCTGCCTCCGTGTGCCAAAAATCGGCCCCGGGCACAGCCGCGCCCAAAAATAACCGCCCGAAGGCCGGGGCGCCAAGTTTGTCCAGCGGAAAAAGGCCACAAAAACGGGTGGGCTATAGTGTTGGGGGTGGGGCTGGCCAACCGTCCGCCGGACTCGGAATGGCGCGAGACTTTGCGAGCGGCCTCCGTGTGTCCAAAATACGCCTCGGGCACAGCCGCGCCCGAAAATAACCGCCCAAAGGCCGGGGCGCCAAGTTCGTCCAGCGGAAAAAGGCCACAAAAACGGGTGGGCTATAGCCTTGGGGGGTGGGGCTGGACAACTTCGTCCGACGGACTCGGAATAGCGCGAGACTTTGCGAGCGGCCTCCGTGTGCCTAAAATAGGCCTCGGGCACAGCCGCGCCCGAAAATAACCTCCCGAAGGCCGGGGCGCCAAGTTCGTCCAACGGAAAAAGGCCACAAAAACGGGTGGGCTATAGCCTTCGGGGGTGGGGCTGGTCAACTTCGTCCGCATGACTCAAAATGGCGCGAGACTTTGCGAGCGGCCTCCGTGTGCCTAAAATAGGCCCCGGGCACAGCCGCGCCCAAAAATAACCGCCCGAAGGCCGGGGCGCCAAGTTTGTCCAGCGGAAAAAGGCCACAAAAACGGGTGGGCTATAGGCTTGGGGGTGGGGCTGGCCAGCCGTCCGCGGACTCGGAATGGCGCGAGACTTTGCGAGCGGCCTCCGTGTGCCAAAAATAGGCCCAGGCACAGCCGCGCCCAAAAATAACCGCCCGAAGGCCGGGCGCCAAGTTTGTCCAGCGGAAAAAGGCCACAAAAGCGGGTGGGCTATAGTGTTGGGGGTGGGGCTGGCCAACCGTCCGCGGGACTCGGAATGGCGCGAGACTTTGCGGCGGCCTCCGTGTGTCCAAAATAGGCCTCGGGCACAGCCGCGCCGAAAATAACCGCCCAAAGGCCGGGGCGCCAAGTTCGTCCAGCGGAAAAAGGCCACAAAAACGGGTGGGCTATATCCTTGGGGGTGGGGTCTGGACAACTTCGTCCGTCGGACTAGGAATAGCGCGAGACTTTGCGAGCGGCCTCCGTGTGCCAAAAATAGGCCTCGGGCACAGCCGCGCCCAAAAATAACCTCCCGAAGGCCGGGGCGCCAAGTTCGTCCAACGGAAAAAGGCCACAAAAACGGGTGGGCTATAGCCTTGGGGGGTGGGGCTGGCCAACTTCGTCCGCCGGACTCGGAACGGCTCGAGACTTTGCGAGCAGCCTCCGTGTGCCAAAAATAGGCCACGGGCACAGCCGCGCCCAAAAATAACCGCCCGAAGGCCGGGGCGCCAAGTTTGTCCAGCGGAAAAAGGCCACAAAAACGGGTGGGCTATAGTGTTGGGGGGTGGGGCTGGCCAACTTCGTCCGCCGGACTCGGAATGGCGCGAGACTTTGCGAGCGGCCTCCGTGTGTCCAAAATAGGCCTCGGGCACAGCCGCGCCCGAAAATAACCGCCCAAAGGCCGGGGCGCCAAGTTCGTCCAGCGGAAAAAGGCCACAAAAACGGGTGGGCTATAGCCTTGGGGGGTGGGGCTGGCCAACTTCGTCCGTCGGACTCGGAATAGCGCGAGACTTTGCGAGCGGCCTCCGTGTGCCAAAAATAGGCCTCGGGCACAGCCGCGCCCAAAAATAACCTCCCGAAGGCCGGGGCGCCAAGTTCGTCCAACGGAAAAAGGCCACAAAAACGGGTGGGCTATAGCCTTGGGGGGTGGGGCTGGCCAACTTCGTCCGCCGGACTCGGAACGGCTCGAGACTTTGCGAGCAGCCTCCGTGTGCCAAAAATAGGCCCCGGGCACAGCCGCGCCCAAAAATAACCGCCCGAAGGCCGGGGCGCCAAGTTCGTCCAGTGGAAAAAGGCCACAAAACCGGGTGGGCTATAGCCTTGGGGGGTGGGGCTGGCCAACTTCGTCCGCCGGACTTGGAATGGCTCGAGACTTTGCGAGCGGCCTCTGTGTGCCAAAAATAGGCCTCGGGCACAGCCGCGCCCAAAAATAACCTCCCGAAGGCCGGGGCGCCAAGTTCGTCAAGCGGAAAAAGGCAACAAAAACGGGTGGGATATAGAATAGTGGGGTGGGGCTGGCCAACTTCATCAGCAGTACTTGTAATGGCGCGAGACTTTCGAGCGGCCTCCGTGTGCCAAAAATAGGCCCAGGCGCAGCCGCGCCAAAATAACCGCCCTTTCGAAGGCCGGGGCGCCAAGTTCGTCCAGCGGAAAAAGGCCACATAAAAGGGTGGGCTATAGCCTTGGGGGTGGGGCTGGCCCACTTCGTCCGCCTGACTCGGAATGGCGCAAGACTTTGCGAGCGGCCTCCGTGTGCAAAAAATAGGACCCGAGCACAGCCGCGCCCAAAAAAAACCGCCCGAAGGCCGGGGCGCCAAGTTCGTCCAGCGGAAAAAGGCCACAAAAACGGGTGGGCTATCGCCTTGGTGGTTGGGGATGGCCAACAAATCCGCCCGGACTCGGAATGGTACGAGACTTTGCGGCGGCCTCCGTGTGCCAAAAATAGTCCCGGGCACAGCCGCTCCCAAAATAAATGCCCGAAGGCCGGGCGCCAAGTTCGTCCAGCGGAAAAAGGCCATAAAAGCGGGTGGGCTATAGCCTACGGGGTGGGGCTGGTCAACTTCGTCATCCTGACTCGGAATGGCGCGAGACTTTGCGATCGGCCTCCGTGTGCCAAAAATAGGCCCCGGGCACAGCCGCGCCCAAAAATAACCGCCCGAAGGCCGGGGCGCCAAGTTCGTCCAGCGGAAAAAGGCCACAAAAACGGGTGGGCTATAGCCTTGGTGGGTGGGGCTGGCCAACTGGTCCCGCTGGACTCGGAATGGCGCGAGACTTTCGAGCGGCCTCCGTGTGCCAAAAATAGGCCCCGGCGCAGCACTTGCCCAAAAATAACCGCCCGAAGGCCGGGGCGCCAAGTTCGTCCAGTGGAAAAAGGCCACAAAAACGGGTGGGCTATAGCCTTGGGGGGTGGGGCTGGCCAACTTCGTCCGCCGGACTTGGAATGGCTCGAGACTTTGCGAGCGGCCTCTGTGTGCCAAAAATAGGCCCCCGGCCACAGCCGAGCCCAAAAAAAACCGCCCGAAGGCCGGGGCGCCAAGTTCGTCCAGCGGAAAAAGGCCACAAAAACGGGTGGGCTATAGCCTTGGTGGGTGGGGCTGGCCAACTTCGTCCGCTGGACTCGGAATGGCGCGAGACTTTTCGAGCGGCCTCCGTGTGCCAAAAATAGGCCCCGGGCGCAGCCGCGCCCAAAAATAACCGCCCGAAGGCCGGGGCGCCAAGTTCGTCCAGCGGAAAAAGGCCACAAAAACGGGTGGGCTATAGCCTTGGGGGGTGGGGCTGGCCAACTTCGTCCGCCGGACTCGGAATGGCTCGAGACTTTGCGAGCGGCCTCCGTGTGCCAAAAATAGGACCCGAGCACAGCCGAACCCAAAAAAAACCGCCCGAAGGCCGGGGCGCCAAGTTCGTCCAGCGGAAAAAGGCCACAAAAACGGGTGGGCTATAGCCTTGGTGGTTGGGGCTGGCCAACTTCGTCCGCCGGACTCGGAATGGTACGAGACTTTGCGAGCGGCCTCCGTGTGCCAAAAATAGTCCCCGGGCACAGCCGCTCCCAAAAATAAATGCCCGAAGGCCGGGGCGCCAAGTTCGTCCAGCGGAAAAAGGCCATAAAAACGGGTGGGCTATAGCCTACGGGGGTGGGGCTGGTCAACTTCGTCATCCTGACTCGGAATGGCGCGAGACTTTGCGAGCGGCCTCCGTGTGCCAAAAATATGCCCCGGGCACAGCCGCGCCCAAAAATAACCGCCCGAAGGCCGGGGCGCCAAGTTCGTCCAGCGGAAAAAGGCCACAAAAACGGGTGGGCTATAGCCTTGGGGGGTGGGGCTGGCCAACTTCGTCCGCCGGACTCGGAATGGCGCGAGACTTTGCGATCGGCCTCCGTGTGCCAAAAATAGGCCGCGGGCACGGCCGCGCCCAAAAATACCCGCCCGAAGGCCGCGGCGCAAAGTTCGTCCAGCGGAAAAATGCCACAAAAACGGGTGGGCTATAGCCTAGGGGGGTGGGGCTGGCCTACTTCGTCCCCCGGACTCGGAATGGCGCGAGACTTTGCGAGGTGCCTCCGTGTGCCAAAAATAGGCCGCGGCCACAGCCGTGCCCAAAAATACCCGCCCGAAGGCCGGGGCGCCAACTTCGTCCAGCGGAAAAAGGCCACAAAAACGGGTGGGCTATAGCCTTGGGGGGTGGGGCAGGCCCACATCGTCCGCCATACTCGGAATGGCGCGAGACTTTGCGAGGCGCCTCCATGTGCCAAAAATAGGCCCCGGGCACAGTCGCGCCCAAAAATAACCGCCCGAAGGCCGCGGCGCCATGTTCGTCTAGCGGAAAAAGGCCACAAAAACGGGTGGGCGATAGCCTTGGGGGGTGGGGCTGGCCAACTTCGTCCGCCGGACTCGGAATGGCGCGAGACTTTGCGAGCGGCCTCCGTGTGCCAAAAATAGGCCCCGGGCACAGCCGCGCTAAAAAATAACAGCCCAAAGACCGGGGCGCCAAGTTCGTCCAGCGGAAAAAGGCCACAAAAACGGGTGGGCTATAGCCTTGGGGGGTGGGGCTGGCCAACTTCGTCCGCCGGACTCGGAATGGCGCGAGACTTTGCGAGCGGCTTCCGTGTGCCAAAAATAGGCCCCGGGCACAGCCGCGCCTAAAAATAACCGCCCGAAGGCAGGGGCGCCAAGTTCGTCCAACCGAAAAAGGCCACAAAAACGGGTGGGCTATAGCCTTGGGGGGTGGGGCTGGCCAACTTCGTCCGCCGGACTCGGAATGGCGCGAGACTTTGCGAGCGGCCTCCGTGTGCCAAAAATAGTCCCCGGGCACAGCCGCGGGAAAAAATAAGCGCCCGAAGGCCGGGGGGCCAAGTTCGTCCAGCGGAAAAAGGACACAAAAACTGGTGGGCTATAGCCTTGGGGGGTGGGGCTGGTTAACTTCGTCCGCCGGACTCGGAATGGCGCAAGACTTTGCGAGTGGCCTCCGTGTGCCAAAAATAGTCCCCGGGCACAGCCGCGGGAAAAAATAACCGCCCGAAGGCCGGGGGGCCAAGTTCGTCCAGCGGAAAAAGGCCACAAAAACGGGTGGGCTATAGCCTTGGGGGGTGGGGCTGGCGAACTTCGTCCGCCGGACTCGGAATAGCAAGAGAATTAGCGAGCGGCCTCCGTGTGCCAAAAATCGGCCCCGGTCACAGCCGCGCCCAAAAATAACCGCCCGAAGCCCGGGCGCCAAGTTCGTCCAGCGGAAAAAGGCCACAAAAGCGGGTGGGCTATAGCCTTGGGGGTGGGGCTGGCCAACCGTCCGCTGGACTCGGAAGAGCGCGAGACTTTGCGGCGGCCTCCGTGTGCCAAAAGTAGGCCGCGGGCATAGCCGGGCCCAAAATAACCCGCCCGAAGGCCGGGCGCCAAGTTCGTCCAGCGGAAAAAGCCCACAAAAGCGGGTGGGCTATAGCCTCGGGGTGGGGCTGGCCCACTTCGTTCGCGGACTCGGAATGGCGCGAGACATTGCGGCGGCCTCCGTGTGTCAAAAATAGGCCCCGGGCACAGCCGCGCCCAAAAATAACCGCCCGAAGGCGGAGCGCCAAGTTCGTCCAGCGGAAAAAGGCCACAAAAAGCGGGTGGGCTATAGCCTTGGCGGGTGGGGCTGGCCCACTTCGTCCGCCCGGACTTGGAATGGCGCGAGACATTGCAAACGGCCTCCGTGTGCTAAAAATAGGCCCCGGGTACAGCGGCGTCCAAAAATAACCGCCCGAAGGCCGGGGCGCCAAGTTCGTCCAGCGGAAAAAGGCCACAAAAACAAGTGGGCTATAGCCTTGGGGGGTGGGGCTGGCAAACTTCGTCCGCCGGATTCGGAATGGCGCGAGACTTTGCGAGCGGCCTCCGTGTGCCAAAAATAGGCCACGGGCAAAGCCTCGCTCAAAAATAACCACCCGAAGGTCGGCGCGCCCAAACCCCCCAGCGGAAAAATGGTCAAAAAACGGGTGGGCTATAGCCTTGGGGGGAGTGGCTGGCCAACTTCGTCCGCCGGACTAGAAATGGGGCGAGACTTTGCGAGCGGCCTCCGCTTGCCAAAAATAGGCCGCGGGCACAGGCGCGCCCAAAAATAACTCCGCGAAGGTCGTTGGGCCCAAACCCCCCAGCGGAAAAATGGCCAAAAAACGGGTGGGCTATAGCCTTGGGGGGAGGGGCTGGCCAACTTCGTCTGCCGGATTCGGAATGGGGCGAGACTTTGCGAGAGGCCTCCGCATGCCAAACACAGGCCGCGGGCACAGCCGCGTCCAAAAATAACCGTCCGAAGGCTGGGTCGCCAAGTTCGTCCAGCGGAAAAATGGCCAAAAAACGGGTGGGCTATAGCCTTGGGGGGAGGTGCTGGCCAACTTCGACCGCCGGACTTGGAATGGGTCGAGACTTTACGAGCGGCCTCCGCGTGCCAAAAATAGGCCGCGGGCAAAGCCGCGCCCAAAAATAACCGCCCGAAGGCCGGGGCGCCATGTTCGTCCAGCGGAAAAATGGCCAAAAAACGGGTGGGCAATAGCCTTGGGGGGAGGGGCTGCCCAACCGTCTGCGGACTCGGAATGGGGCGAGACTTTGCGGCGGCCTCCAGCGTGCCAAAAACAGGCCGCGGGCACATCCGCGTCCAAAAATAACCGTCCGAAGGCTGGGGCTCCAAGTTCGTCCAGCGGAAAAATGGCCAAAAAACGGGTGGGCTATAGCCTTGGGGGGAGGTGCTGGCCAA
This sequence comes from Citrus sp. QX-2021, assembly GCA_030444885.1. NCBI lineage: Eukaryota > Viridiplantae > Streptophyta > Magnoliopsida > Sapindales > Rutaceae > Citrus > Citrus sp. QX-2021. The sequence continues at coordinate 28,981 of JAUJEF010000598.1, read as the reverse complement.
CTTCGACCGCCGGACTTGGAATGGGTCGAGACTTTGCGAGCGGCCTCCGCGTGCCAAAAATAGGCCGCGGGCACAGCCGCGCCCAAAAATAACCGCCCGAAGGCCGGGGCGCGAAGTTCGTCCAGCGGAAAAAGGCCACAAAAACGGGTGGGCTATAGCCTTTGGGGGTGGGGCTGGCCAACGTCGTCCGCCGGACTCGGAATGGCGCGAGCCTTTGCGGCGGCCTCCGTGGGCCAAAAATAAGCACCGGCCACAGCCGCACCCAAAAATAACCGCCTGAAGGCCGAGGCGCCAAGTTCGTCCAGCGGAAAAAGGCCACAAAAACGGGTGGGCTATAGCCTTGGGGGGTGGGGCTGGCCGACTTCGTCCGCCGGACTCGGAATGGCGCGAGCCTTTGCGAGCGGCCTCCGTGTGCCAAAAATAGGCCCCGGGCACAGCCGCGCCCAAAAATAACCGCCCGAAGGCCGGGGCGCCAAGTTAGCCCAGCGGAAAAAGGCCACAAAAACGGGTGGGCTATAGCCTTGGGGTGTGGGGCGGGCGGACTTCGTCCGCCGGACTCGGAATGGCGTGAGACTTTGCGAGGCCCCTCCGTCTACAAAAAATAGGCCGCGGGCACAGCCGCGCCCAAAAATACCCCCCCGAAGGCCGCGGCGCCAAGTTCGTCCAGCGGAAAAAGGCCACAAAAACGGGTGAGCTATAGCCTTGGGGGGTGGGGCTGGCCAACTTCGTCCGCCGGACTCGGAATGGCGCAAGACATTGCGAGCGGCCTCCGTGTGCCAAAAATAGGCACCGGGCACAGCTACGTCCAAAAATAACCGCCCGAAGGCCGGGGCGCCGAGTTCGTCCAGCGGAAAAAGGCCACAAAAATGGGTGGGCTATAGCCTTGGGGGGTGGGGCTGGCCCACTTCGTCCGCCGGACTCGGAATGGGGCGAGACTTTGCGAATGGCCTCTGCATGCCAAAAATAGGCCACGGGTACGGCCCCGCCCAAAAATAACCGCCCGAAGGCCGGGCGCCAAGTTCGTCCAGCTAAAAATGGCCAAAAATGGGTGGGCTATAGCCTTGGCGGGAGGGCTGGCCCACCGTCCGCAGAGGATTCGAATGGGGCGAGACTTTGCGAGCGGCCTCCGCGTGCCAAAAATAGGCCATGGACACAGCCACGCCCAAAAATAACCGCCCGAAGGCCGGGGCGCCAAGTTGTCCAGCGGAAATATTGCCAAAAAACGGGTGGGCTATAGCCTTGGGGGGAGGGGTTGGCAAACTTCGTCCGCCGGACTCGGAATGGGGCGAGACTTCGCGAGCGGCCTCCGCGTGCAAAAAATAGGCCGCGGGCACAGCCGCGCCCAAAAATAACTGCCCGAAAGCGGGGCGCCAAGTTCGCCCAGCGGAAAAATGGCCAAAAAACGGGTGGGCTATAGCCTTCGGGGGAGGGGCTGGCCAACTTCATCCGCTGGACTCGGAATGGGGCGAGACTTTGCAAGTGGCCTCCATGTGCCAAAAATAGGCCGCGGGCAAAGCTGCGCCCAAAAATAACCGCCCGAAGGCCGGGGCGCCAAGTCGTCCAGCGGAAAAAGGCCTCAAAAACGGGTGGGCTATAGCCTTGGGGGGAGGGGCTGGCCAACTTCGTCCGCCGGACTCGGAATGGGCCGAGACATTACGAGCGGCCTCCGCGTGCCAAAAATAGGCCACGGGCGCAGCCGCATGCAAAAATAACCGCCCGAAGGTCGGCGCGCCCAAACCCCCCAGCGGAAAAATGGCCAAAAAACGGGTGGGCAATAGCCTTGGGGGGAGGGGCTGGCCAACTTCGTTCGCCGGACTCGGAATGGGGCGAGACTTTGCGAGCGGCCTCCGCATGCCAAAAATATACCGCGGGCACAGCCGCGCCCAAAAATAACAGCCCGAAGGTCGGCGCGCGCAAACCCTCCAACGGAGAAATGGCCAAAAAACGGGTGGGCTATAGCCTTGGGGGGAGGGGCAGGCCCACTTCGTCCGCCGGACTCGGAATGGGGCGAGACTTTGCGAGCCGCCTCCGCGTGCCAAAAATAGGTCACGGGCACAGCCGCGCCCAAAAATAACCCCCCGAAGGTCGTTGCGCGAAACCCCAGCGTACAAATGGCCAAAAGCGGGTGGGCTATAGCCTTGGGTCGAGGGCTGGCCCACTTCGTCCGCCCGGACTCGGAATGCGGTGAGCCTTTGCAAGCGACCTCCGGGTGCTAAAAATAGGCCGCGGGCATAGCCGCACCCAAAAATCACCGCCCGAAGGCCGGGGCGCCAAGTTCGTCCAGCGGAAAAATGACTAAAAAACGGGTGGGCTATAGCCTTGGGGGGAGGGGCTGGCCCACTTCGTCCGCCGGACTCTGAATGGGCCGAGCCTTTGCGAGCGGCCTCCGCGTGCTAAAAATAGGCCGCGGGCACAGCCGCGTCCAAAAATAACCGCCCGAAGGCCGGGGCGCCAAGTTCGACCAGCGGAAAAATGGGCAAAAAACGGGTGGGCTATAGCCTTGGGGGGAGGGGCTGGCCAACTTCGTCCGCCGGACTCGGAATGGGGCGAGACTTTGCGAGCGGCCTCCGCGTGCCAAAAATAGGCCGCGGGCACAGCCGCGCCGAAAAATAACCGCCCGAAGGCCGGGGCGCCAAGTTCGTCCAGCGGAAAAATGGCCAAAAAACGGGTGGGCTATAGCCTTGGGGGGAGGGGCTGGCCAACTTCGTCCTCCGGACTCGGAATGGGGCGAGACTTTGCGAGCGGCCTCCCCTTGCGAAAAATAGGCCGCCGGAAGAGCCGCGCCCAAAAATAACCCCCCGAAGGCTGGGGCGCCAATTTCGTCCAGCGGAAAAATGGCCAAAAAACTGGTGGGCTATAGCCTTGGGGGGAGGGGCTGGCCAACATCGTCCGCCGGACTCGGAATGGGGCGAAACTTTGCGAACGGCCTCAGCGTGCCAAAAATAGGCCGCGGGCACAGCCGGTCCCAAAAATAACTGCCCGAAAGCCAGGGCGCCAAGTTCGTCCAGCGGAAAAATGGCCAAAAAACGGGTGGGCTATAGCATTTCGGGAGGGCGGGCCGCCTGTCCGCCGGACTCGGAATGGGGCGATACTTTGCGAGCGGCCTCCATGTGCCAAAAATAGGCCATGGACACAGCCACGCCCAAAAATAACCGCCCGAAGGCCGGGCCGCCAAGTTCATCCAGCGGAAAAATGGCCAAAAAACGGGTGGGCTATAGCCTTGGGGGGAGGGGCCGGCCCACTTCGTCCGTCGGACTCGGAATCGGGCGAGACTTTGCGAGCGGCCTCCGTGTGCCAAAAATAGGCCGTGTACACAGCCACGCCCAAAAATAACCGCCCGAAGGCCGGGGCGCCAAGTTCATCCAGCGGAAAAATGGCCAAAAGCGGGTGGGCTATAGCCTTGGGGGGGGGCTGGCCAACCGTCCGCCGGACTCGAAATGGGGCAACACTTTGCGAGGCGCCTCCGTGTGCCAAAAATAGGCCGCGGGCACAGCCGCTCCCAAAATAACCACCCGAAGTCCGGGCGCCAAGTTCGTCCCAGCGGAAAGAGGCCACAAAACGGGTGGGCTATAGCCTTGGGGGTGGGGCTGGCCAGCTTCGTCCGCGGAGTCGGAATGGGGCGAGACTTTGCGGCGGCCTCCGCGTGCCAAAAATAGGCCGCGGGCACAGCCTCAACAAAAATAACCGCCCGAAGGCCGGGCGCCAAGTTCGTCCAGCAAAAAATGACCAAAAGCGGGTGGGATATAGCCTTGGGGAGGGGCTGGCCAACCGTCCGCGGAGTCGGAATGGGGCGAGACTTTGCGACCGGCCTCCGCATGCCAAAAATAGGCCGCGGGCACAGCCGCGCCCAAAAATAACAGCCCGAAGGACGGGGCGACAACAACGACCAGCGGAAAAATGGCCATAAAACGGGGGGGCTATACCGTGGGGGGAGGGGCTGGCCAACTTTGTCCGCGGACTCGGAATGGGGCGAGACTTTGCGGCGACCTCCGCATGCCAACAATAAGCCGCAGGCACAGCCACGCCAAAATAACCGACCGAAGGCAGGGCGCCAAAATCATCCAGCGGAAAAATGGCCAAAAAACGGGTGGGCTATAGCCTTGGGGAGGGCTGGCCCGCCGTCCGCGGACTCGGAATGGGGCAAGACTTTGCGGCGGCCTCCGCGTGCTAAAAATAGGCTGCGGGCACAGCCGCACCCAAAAAGAACCGCCCGAAGGCCGGGGCACGAAGTTCGTCCAGCGGAAAAATGGCCAAAAATGGGTGGGCTATAGCCTTGGGGGAGGGCTGGCCAACCGTCCGCCGGACTCGGAATGGGTCGAGACTTTGCGATCGGCCTCCCCATGCCAAAAATAGTCCGCCGGCAGAGCCGCGCCCAAAAATAACCCCCCGAAGGCTGCGGCGCCAAGTTCGTCCAGCGGAAAAATGGCCAAAAAACGCGTGGGCTATAACCCGGGCGGGAGGGGCTGGCCAACATCGTCCGCCCGGACTCGGAATGGGGCGAGACTTTGCGAAACGGCCTCAGCGTGCCAAAATAGGCCGCGGGCTGGCAGTCCCAAAAATAACTGCCCGAAAGCCAGGGCGCCAAGTTCGTCCAGCGGAAAAATGGCCAAAAAACGGGTGGGCTATAGCCTTGGGGGGAGGGGCCGGCCCACTTCGTCCGCCGGACTCGGAATCGGGCGAGACTTTGCGAGCGGCCTCCATGTGCCAAAAATAGGCCATGGACACAGCCACGCCCAAAAATAACCGCCCGAAGGCCAGGCCGCCAAGTTCATCCAGCGGAAAAATGGCCAAAAAACGGGTGGGCTATATCCTTGGGGGGAGGGGCTGGCCAACTTCGTCCGCCGGACTCGGAATGGGGCGAGACTTTGCGGACGGCCTCCGAGTGCCAAAAATAGGCTGCGGGCACAGCCGCGGCAAAAATAACCGCCAAGGTCGGCACACCCAAACCCCCAGCACAAAAATGGCCAAAAACGGGTGGGCCGTAGCCTTGGGGGGTGGGGCTGGCCAACTTCGTCCGCTGGACTCGGAATGGGGAGAGACTATGCGAACCGCCACAGAGTGCAACAAAAAGGCCGTGGACACAGCCGAGCCCAAAAATAACAGCCCGAAGGCCGGGGCGCCAAGTTCGTCCAGCTGAAAAATGGCCAAAAAACGGGTGGGCTATAGCCTTGAGGGGAGGGCTGGGCCAACCGTCCGCCGGACTTGGAATGGGTCGAGACTTTGCGATCGGCCTCCCCATGCCAAAAATAGGCCGCCGGCACAGCCGCGCCCAAAAATAACCCCCCGAAGGCAGGGGCCCCAATTTCGTCCAGCTGAAAAATGGCCAAAAAACGGGTGGGCTATAGCCTTGGGGGGAGGGGCTGGCCAACTTCGTCCGCCGGACTTGGAATGGGTCGAGACTTTGCGATCGGCCTCCCCATGCCAAAAATAGGCCGTCGGCACAGCCGCGCCCAAAAATAACCCCCCGAAGGCAGGGGCCCCAATTTCGTCCAGCGGAAAAATGGCCAAAAAACGGGTGGGCTATAGCCTTGGGGGGAGGGGCTGGCCAACATCGTCTGCCGGACTCGGAATCGGGCGAGACTTTGCGAGCGGCCTCCGTGTACCAAAAATAGGCCGTGGGCACAGCCACGCCAAAAAATAACCGCCCGAAGGCCGGGGCGCCAAGTTCATCCAGCGGAAAAATGGCCAAAAAACGGGTGGGCTATAGCCTTGGGGGGAGGGGCTGGCCAACTTCGTCCGCCGGACTCGGAATGGGGCAAGACTTTGCGATCGGCCTCCGCGTGCCAAAAATAGGCCGTGGTCACAGCCACGCCCAAAAATAACTGCCCGAATGCCGGGGCGCCAAGTTCGTCCAGCGGAAAAATGGCCAAAAAACGGGTGGGCTATAGCCTTGGGGAGGGCCGCCGACTTCGTCCGCCGGACTCGGAATGGGGCGAGACTTTGCGAGCGGCCTCCGCGTGCCAAAAATAGGACGCAGGCACAGCCGCGCCCAAAAATAAGCGCCCGAAGCACGGAGCGCCAAGTTCGTCCAGCGGAAAAATGGCCAAAAAACGGGTGGGCTATAGCCTTGGGGGGAGGGGTTGGCCAACTTCGTCCGCCGGACTCGGAATGGGGCTAGCCTTTGCGAGCGGCCTCCGCGTGCCAAAAATAGGCCGTGGTCACAGCCACGCCCAAAAATAACCACCCGAAGGCCGGGGCGCCAAGTTCATCCAGCGGAAAAATTGCCAAAAAACAGATGGGCTATAGCCTTGGGGGGAGGGGCTGGCCAACTTCGTCCGCCGGACTCGGAATGGGGCGAGACTTTGCGAACGGCCTCAGCGTGCCAAAAATAGGCCGCGGGCATAGCCGCGCTCAAAAATAACCGCCCGAAGGCCGGGGTTCCTAGTTCGTCCAGCGGAAAAATGGCCAAAAAACGGGTGGGCTATAGCCTTGGGGGGAGGGTCTCGCCAACCGTCCGCTGGACTCGGAATGGGGCGAGACTTTGCGAGCGGCCTAAGCGTACCAAAAATAGGCCGTGGTCACAGCCACGCCCAAAAATAACTGCCCGAAGGCCGGGGCGCCAAGTTCGTCCAGCGGAAAAATGGCCAAAAGCGGGTGGGCTATAGCATTGGGGAGGGGCTGGCCAACTTTGTCCGCGGACTCGGATTGGGGTGAGACTTTGAAGAACGGCCTCCAGCGTGTCAAAAATAGGCTGCGGGTATAGCTGCGTCCAAAAATAACCGACCGAAGGCCGGGCGCCAAGATCGTCCAGCGGAAAAATGGCCAAAAGCGGGTGGGCTATAGCCTTGGGGAGGGGGCCGGCCTCGCCGTCCGCGGACTCGGAATCGGGCGAGACTTTGCTAGCGGTCTCCGTGTGCCAAAAATAAGCCGTGGGCACACCCATGCCCAAAATAACCGACCGAAGGCCGGGGTGCCAAGTTCGTCCAGCGGAAAAATGGCCAAAAAACGGGTGGGCTATAGCCTTGGGGGGAGGGCCTGGCCAACTTCGCCCGCCGGACTCGGAATGGGGCGAGACTTTGCGAGTGGCCTCTGTGTGGCAAACATAGGCCATGGTCACAGCCGCGCCCAAAAATAACCGCCCGAAGGCCGGGGCGCCAAGTTCGTCCAGCGGAAAAATGGCCAAAAAACGGGTGGGCTATAGCCTTGGGGGGAGGGTCTCGCCAACTTCATCCGCTGGACTCGGAATGGGGCGAGACTTTACGGGCGGCCTCCGCGTCCCAAAAATAGGCCACGGGCACAGCCGCGACCAAAACGAACCCCCCGTAGGTCATTACGCCCAAACCCCCAAGCGAAAAAATGGCCAAAAAACGGGTGGGCTATAGCTTTGGGGGGAGGGGCTGGCCAACTTCGTCCCCCGGACTCGGACTGGGGCGAGACTTTGCGAGCAGCCTCCGCGTGCCAAAAATAGGCCGCCAGCATGGCCGTCACCAAAAATAACCGCCCGAAGGCCGGGGCGCCAAGTTCGTCCAGCGGAAAAATGGCCAAAAAACGGGTGGGCTATGGCCTTGGGGGAAGGGGCTGGCCAACTTCGTCCGCAGAACTCGGAATGGGGCGAGACTTTGCGAGCGGCCTCCGCATGCCAAAAATAGGCCACGGGCACAGCCGCGCCCAAAAATAACCACCCGAAGGTCGGCGCGCGCAAACCCCCCAGCGGAAAAATGGCCAAAAAACGGGTGGGCTATAGCCTTGGGGGGAGGGGCTGGCCAACTTCGTCCGCCGTACTCGGAATTGTGCGAGACTTTGCGAACGGCCTCAGCGTGCCAAAAATAGGCCGCGGGCACAGCCGCTCCCAAAAATAACTTCCCGAAGGCCGGGGCGCCAAGTTCGTCCAGCGGAAAAATGGCCAAAAAATGGGTGGGCTATTGCCTTGGGGGGAGGGGCTGGCCAACTTCGTCCGCCGAACTCGGAATGGGGCGAGACTTTGCGAGCGGCCTCCGCGAGCCAAAAATAGGCCGCCAGCATGGCCGCCCCCATAAATAACCGCCCGAAGGCCGGGGCGCCAAGTTCGTCCAGCGGAAAAATGGCCAAAAAACGGGTGGGCTATGGCCTTGGGGAAGGGCTGGCCAACTTCGTCCGCAGAACTCGGAATGGGGCGAGACTTTGCGGCGGCCTCCGCATGCCAAAAATAGGCCACGGGCACAGCCGCGCCCAAAATCACCACCCGAAGGTCGGCGCGCCCAAACCGCCCAGCGGAAAAATGGCCAAAAACGGGTGGGCTATAGCCTTGGGGGATGGGCTGGCCAACTTCGTCCGCGGACTCGGACTGGGGCGAGACTTTGGGAGCGGCCTCCAGCGTGCCAAAAATAGGCCGCGGACACAGCAGCGGCCAAAAATAACCGCCCGGCGGCCGGGCGCCTAGTTCGTCCCAAGGAAAAATGGCTAAAAAACGGGTGGGCTATAGCCTTGGGGGGAGGGGCTGGCCAACTACGTCCGCCGCACTACGAATGGGCCGAGACTTTGCGAGGGGCCTCCGAGTGCCAAAAAAAGGCCACGGGCACAGCCGCGCCCAAAAATAACCACCCGAAGGTCGGCGCGCGCTAAACCCCCAGCGGAAAAATGGCCAAAAAACGGGTGGGCTATAGCCTTGGGGGGAGGGGCTGGCCAACTTCGTCCGCCGGACTCGGACTGGGACGAGACTTTGCGAGTGGCCTCCGCATGCGAAAAATAGGCCGTGGTCACAGCCGCGCCCAAAAATAACCGCCCGAAGGCCGGGGCGCCAAGTTCGTCCAGCGGAAAAATGGCCAAAAAACGGGTGGGCTATAGCCTTGGGGGAGGGGCTTGCCAACCGTCCGCGGACTCGGACTGGGGCGAGACTTTGCGGCGGCCTCCGCGTGCAAAAAATAGGCCGTGGTCACAGCCGCGCCCAAAAATAACCGCCCGAAGGCCGGGGCGCCAAGTTCGTCCAGCGGAAAAATGGCCAAAAAACGGGTGGGCTATAGCCTTGGGGGAGGGGCTTGCCATCTTCGTCCGCCGGACTCGGAATGGGGCGAGAGTTTGCGAGCGGCCTCCACGTGCTAAAATTAGGCCGCGGGCACAGCTGCGTCCAAAAATAACAGACCGAAGGCCGGGGCGCCAAGTTCATCCAGCGGAAAAATGGCCAAAAAACGGGTGGGATATAGCCTTGGGGGGAGGGGCTGGCCAACTTCGTCCGCCGGACTCGGAATGGGGCAAGACTTTGTGAGCGGCCTCCGCGTGCCAAAAATAGGCCGTGGTCAAAGCCACGCCCAAAAATAACCGCCCGAAGGCCGGGGCGCCAAGTTCATCCAGCGGAAAAATGGCCAAAAAACGGGTGGGCTATAGCCTTGGGGGGAGGGGCTGGCCAACTTCGTCCGCTGGGCTCGGAATCGGGCGAGACTTTGATAGCGGCCTCCGCGTGCAAAAAATAGACCCTTGAGCACAGCCGCGCCCAAAAATAACCGCACGAACGCCGGGGCGCAAAGTTCATCCAGCGGAAAAATTGCCAAAAAACGGATGGGCTATAGCCTTGGGGGGAGGGGCTGGCCAACTTCCTCCGCCGGACTCGGAATGGGGCGAGACTTTGCGAACGGCCTCAGCGTGCCAAAAATAGGCCGCGGGCACAGCCGCTCCCAAAAATAACTTCCCGAAGGCCGGGGCGCCAAGTTCGTCCAGCGGAAAAATGGCCAAAAACGGGTGGGCTATAGCCTTGGGGGAGGGCCGGCCAACTTCGTCCGCCGGACTCGGAATTGGTAGAGCCTTTGCGAGCGGCCTCCGCATGCCAAAAATAGGCCGCGGGCACAGCCGCGCCCAAAAATAACCGCCCGAAGGCTGGCGCGCCAAGTTTGTCCAGCGGAAAAATGGCCAATAAACGGGTGGGCTATAGCCTTGGGGGGAGGGGTTGGCCAACTTCGTTCGCCGGACTCGGAATGGGTCGAGACTTTGCGAGCGGCCTCCGCGTGCCAAAAATAGGCCGCGGTCACAGCCGCGCCCAAAAATAACCGCCCGACGGCCGGGGCGCCTAGTTCGTCCAGCGGAAAAATGGCTAAAAAACGGGTGGGCTATAGCCTTGGGGGGAGGGGCTGGCCAACTTCGTCCGCCGGACTCGGAATGGGGTGAGACTTTGCGAGCGGCCTCCGCGTGCCCAAAATAGGCCACGGGCACAGCCGCGCCCAAAAATAACCACCCGAAGGTCGGCGCGCGCAAACCCCCCAGCGGAAAAATGGCCAAAAAACGGGTGGGCTATAGCCTTGGGGGGAGGGGCTGGCCAACTTCGTCCGCCGGACTCGGACTGGGGCGAGACTTTGGGAATGGCCTCCGCGTACCAAAAATAGGCTGCGGACACAGCTGCGGCCAAAAATAACAGCCCAAAGGCCGGGGCGCCAAGTTCGTCCAGCGGAAAAATGGCCAAAAAACGGGTGGGCTATAGCCTTTGGGGGAGGGCTGGACAAATTCGTCCGCCGGACTCGGAATGGGTCGAGACTTTGCGAGCGGCCTCCGCGTGCCAAAAATAGGCCGCGGTCACAGCCGCGCCCAAAAATAACCGCCCGACGGCCGGGGCGCCTAGTTCGTCCAGCGGAAAAATGGCTAAAAAACGGGTGGGCTATAGCCTTGGGGGGAGGGGCTGGCCAACTTCATCCGCTGGACTCGGAATGGGGCGAGACTTTGCGAGCGGCCTACGCGTACCAAAAATAGGCCGCGGGTACAGCCGCGCTAAAAAATAACCGCCCGAAGGGCGGGGTTCCTAGTTCGTCCAGCGGAAAAATGGCCAAAAAACGGGTGGGCTATAGCCTTGGGGGGAGGGGCTGGCCAACTTCGTCCGCCGGACTCGGAATGGGGCGAGACTTTGCGGGCGGCCTCCGCGTGCAAAAAATAGGCCGCGGGCACAGGCGCGCCTAAAAATAACCCCCCGAAGGTCGTTGCGCCCAAACCCACCAGCGGAAAAATGGCCAAAAAACGGGTGGGCTATAGACTTGGGGGGAGGGGCTGGCCAACTTCGTCCGCCGGACTCGGAATGGGGCGAGACTTTGCGAGCGGCCTCCGCGTTCCAAAAATAGGCCACGGGCACAGCCGCGTGCAAAAATAACCCCCCGAAGGTCGTTGCGCCCAAACCCCCCAGCGGAAAAATAGCCAAAAAACGGGTGGGCTATACCCTTGGGGGGAGGGGCTGGCCAACTTCGTCCGGCGGACTCGGAATGGGGCGAGACATTGCGAGCGGCCTCCGTGTTCCAAAAATAGGCCGCGGGCACAGCCGCACCAAAAAATAACCGCCCGAAGGCCGGGGCGCCATGTTCGTCCAGCGGAAAAATAGCCAAAAAACGGGTGGGCTATAGCCTTGGGGGGAGGGGCTGGCCAACTTCGTCCGCCGGACTCGGAATAGGGCAAGACTTTGCGAGCTGCCTCTGCGTGCCAAAAATAGGCCGCGGGCACAGCCGCGCCCAAAAATAACCGCCCGAAGGCCGGGGCGCCAAGTTCGTCCAGCGGAAAAAGGCCACAAAAACGGGTGGGCTATAGCCTTGGGGGGTGGGGTTGGCCAACTTCGTCCGCCGGACTCGGAATGATGCGAGACTTTGCGAGCGGCCTCCGTGTACCAAAAATAGGCCGCGGGCACAGCCGCGCCCAAAAATACCCGCCCGATGGCCGCGGCGCCAAGTTCGACCAGCGGAAAAAGGCCACAAAAACGGGTGGGCTATAGCCTTGGGGGTTGGGGCTGGCCAACTTCGTCCGCCGGACTCGGAATGGCGCGAGACTTTGCGAGGCGCCTCCGTGTGCCAAAAATAGGCCGTGATCACAGCCGCACCCAAAAATACCCACCCGAAGGCCGCGGCGCCAAGTTCGTCCAGCGGAAAAAGGCCACAAAAACGGGTGGGCTATAGCCTTGGGGGTGGGGCTGGCCAACTCCTCGTCCGCCCGGATTCGGAATGGCGCGAGAATTTGCGAGGTGTTTCCGTGTGCCAAAAATAGGCCACGGGCACAGCAGCGCCAAAAATACCCGCCTTGAAGGCCGCGGCGCCAAGTTCGTATTGCGGAAAAAGGCCACAAAAACGGGTGGGCTCTAGCCTTGGGGGGTGGGGATGGCCAACTACGTCCGCCGGACTCGGAATGGCGCGAGACTTTGCGAGGCTCTTCCGTGTACCAAAAATAGGCCGCGGGCACAGCGGCGCCCAAAAATACCGGCCCGAAGGCCGCGGCGCCAAGTTCGTCCAGCGGAAAAAGGCCACAAAAACGGGTGGGCTATAGCCTTGGGGGTGGGGCTGGCCAACATCGACCGCCGGACTCGGAATGGTGCCAGACTTTGCGAGGCGCCTCCGTGTGCCAAAAATAGGCCACGGGCACAGCCGCGTCCAAAAATGCCGGCCCGAAGGCCGCGGCGCCAAGTTCGTCCAGCAGAAAAAGGCCTCAAAAACGGGGGGGCTATAGCCTTAGGGGTGGGGCTGGCCAACTTCGTCCGCCGGACTCGGAATGGCGCGAGACTTTGCGAGGCGCCTCCGTGTGCCAAAAACCGGCCGCGGACTCAGCCGCGCCCAAAAATACCCGCCTGAAGGCCGCGGCACCAAGTTCGTCCAGCGGAAAAAGGCCACAAAAACGGGTGGGCTATAGCCTTGGGGGGTGGGGCTGGCCAACTTCGTCTGCCGGACTCGGAATGGCGCGAGACTTTACGAGGCGCTTCCGTGTACCAAAAATAGGCCGTGGGCATAGCCGCGCCCAAAAATACCAGCCCGAAGGCCGCGGCGCCAAGTTCGTCCAGCGGAAAAAGGCCACAAAAACGGGTGGGCTATAGCCTTGGGGGTTGGGGCTGGCCCACTTCGTCAGCCGGACTCAGAATGGCGCGAGACTTTGCGCGGCGCCTCCGTGTGCCAAAAATAGGCCCCGGGCACAGCCGCGCCCAAAAATAACCGCCCGAAGGCCGGGGCGCCAAGTTCGTCCAGCGGAAAAATGGCCAAAAAACGGGTGGGCTATGGCCTTGGGGGAAGGGGCTGGCCAACTTCGTCCGCCGGACTCGGAATGGCGCGAGACTTTGCGAGGCGCTTCCGTGTACCAAAAATAGGCCGCGGGCACAGCCGCGGCCAAAAATACCCGCCCGAAGGCCGCGGCGCCAAGTTCGTCCAGCGGAAAAAGGCCACAAAAACGGGTGGGCTATAGCCTTGGGGGTTGGGGCTGGCCCACTTCGTCAGCCGGACTCAGAATGGCGCGAGACTTTGCGCGGCGCCTCCGTGTGCCAAAAATAGGCCCCGGGCACAGCCGCGCCCAAAAATAACCGCCCGAAGGCCGGGGCGCCAAGTTCGTCCAGCGGAAAAAGGCCACAGAAACGGGTGGGCTATAGCATTGGGGGGTGGGGCTGGCCAACTTCGTCCGCCGGACTCGGAATGGCGCGAGACTTTGCGAGCGGCCTCCGTGTGCCAAAAATAGGCCCCGCGCACAGGCGCACCCAAAAATAACCGCCCGAATGCCGGGGCGCCAAGTTCGTACAGCGGAAAAAGGGCACAAAAACGGGTGGGCTATAGCCTTTGGGGGTGGGGCTGGCCAACTTCGTCCGCCGGACTCGGAATGGGTTGAGATTGTCGAGCAATCTCCGTGTGCCAAAAATAGGCCCCGGGCACAGCCACGCCCAAAAATAACCACCCGAAGGCCTGGGCGCCCAGTTCGTCCAGTGGAAAAAGGCCACAGAAACGGGTGGGCTATAGCCTTGGGGGGTGGGGCTATAGCCTTGGGGGGTGGGGCTGGCCCACTTCGTCCGCCGGACTCGGACTGGCGCGAGACTTTGCGAGCGGCCTCCGTGCGCCAAAAATAGGCTCCTGGCACAGCCGCGCCAAAAAATAACTGCCCGAAAGCCGGGCCGCCAAGTTCGTCCAGCGGAAAAAGGCCACAGAAACGGGTGGGCTATTGCCTTGGGGGGTGGGGCTGGCCAACTTCGCCCGCCGGACTCGGAATGGCGCGAGACTTTGCGAGGTGCTTCCGTGTGCCAAAAATAGGCCACGGGCACAGCCGCGCCAAAAATTACCCGCCCGAAGGCAGCGGCGCCAAGTTCGTATTGCGGAAAAAGGCCACAAAACGGGTGGGCTATAGCCTTGGGGGTGGGGCTGGCCGACTTCGTCCGCCCGGACTCGGAATGGCGCGAGACTTTGCGAGCGGCCTCCGTGTACCAAAAATAGGCCCAGGCACAGCCGCGCCCAAAAATAACCGCCCGAAGGCCGGGCGCCAAGTTCGTCCAGCGGAAAAAGGCCACAAAAGCGGGTGGGCTATAGCCTTGGGGGTGGGGCTGGCGACTTCGTCCGCCGGACTCGGAATGGCGCGAGACTTTACGGCGGCCTCCGTGTGCCAAAAATAGGCCTCGGACACAGCCGTGCCCAAAAATAACCGCCCGCAGGCCGGGGCGCCAAGTTCGTCCAGCGGAAAAAGGCAACAAAACGGGTGGGCTATAGCCTTAGGTGGTGGGGCAGGACCACTTCGTCCGCCGGATTCGGAATGGCCCGAGACTTTGCGAACGGCCTCCGTGTGCCAAAAATAGGCCGCGGGCACAGCCGTGCCTCAAAATAACCACCCGAAGGCCGGGGCGCCAAGTTCGTCCAGCGGAAAAAGGCCACAAAAACGGGTGGGCTATAGCCTTGGGGGGTGGGGCTGGCCGACTTCGTCTGCCGGACTCGGAATGGCGTGGGACTTTACGAGCGGCCTCTGTGTGCCAAAAATAGGTCCCGGGCACAGCCGCGCCCAAAAATAACCGCCCGAAGGCCGGGGCTCCAAGTTCGTCCAGCTGAAAAAGGCCACAAAAACGGGTGGGCTATAGCCTTGGGGGGTGGGGCTGGCCAACTTCGTCCGCCGGACTCGGAATGGCGCGAGACTTTGCGAGGCTCTTCCATGTACCAAAAATAGGCCCCGGCAGGACGCGCTCAAAAATAACCGCGCGAAGGCCGGGCGCCAAGTTCGTCCAGCGGAAAAAGGCCACAAAAGCAGGTGCGCTATAGCCTTGGGGAAGTGGGGCTGGCCACCTTCGGCCGCCGGACTCGGAATGGCGCGAGACATTGCGGCGGCCTCTGTGTGCCAAAAATAGGCAACGGGCACAGCCGCCCAAAAAATAACTGCCCGAAGGCCGGGGCGCCAAGTTCGTCCGGGGGGAATAGGCCACAAAAGCGGGTGGGCTATAGACTTGGGGGGTGGGGCTGGACAACTTTGTCCGCCGGACTCGGAATGGCGCGAGACTTTGCGAACGGTCTCTGTGTGCCAAAAATAGGCCTCGGGCACAGCCGCGCCCAAAAATAACCGCCCGAAGGCCGGGGCGCCAAGTTCGTCTAGCAGAAAAGGGCCACAAAAACGGGTGGGCTATAGCCTTGGGGGGTGGGGCTGGCCGACTTCGTCCCGCGGGACTCGGAATGGTGCGAGACTTTGCGAGTGGCCTCCGTGTACTTGTTATAAAAATAGACCCCGGGCACAGCCGCGCCCAAAAATAACCGCCCGAAGGCCGGGGCGCCAAGTTCGTTTAGCAGAAAAGGGCCACAAAAACGGGTGGGCTATAGCCTTGGGGGGTGGGGCTGGCCAACTTCGTCCGCTGGACTTGGAATGGCGTGAGACTTTGCGAGAGGCCTCCGTGTGCCAAAAATAGGCCCCGGGCACAGCCGCGCCCAAAAAGAACCGCCCGAAGGCTGAGGCGCCAAGTTCGTCCAGCGGAAAAAGGCCACAAAAACGGGTGGGCTATAGCCTTGGGGGGTGGGGCTGGCCGACTTCGTCCGCCGCACTCGGAATGGCGCGAGACTTTGCGAGCGGCCTCCGTGTGCCAAAAATAGGCCCCGGGCATAGCCGTGCCCAAAAATAACCACCCGAAGGCCGGGGCACCAAGTTCGTCCAGCAGAAAAGGGCCACAAAAACGGGTGGGCTATAGCCTTGGGGGGTGGGGCTGGCCAACTTCGTCCGCTGGACTCGGAATGGCGCGAGACTTTGCGAGCAGCCTCCGTGTGCCAAAAATAGGCCCCGGGCACAGCCGCGCCCAAAAATAACCGCCCGAAGGCTGAGGCGCCAAGTTCGTCGAGCGGAAAAAGGCCACAAAAACGGGTGGGCTATAGCCTTGGGGGGTGGGGCTGGACAACTTTGTCCGCCGGACTCGGAATGGCGCGAGACTTTGCGAGCGGTCTCTGTGTGCCAAAAATAGGCCTCGGGCACAGCCGCGCCCAAAAATAACCGCCCGAAGGCCGGGGCGCCAAGTTCGTGCAGAGGAAAAAGGCCACAAAAACGGGTGGGCTATAGCCTTGGGGGGTGGGGCTGGCCAACTTCGTCCGCGGGACTCGGAATGGTGCGAGACTTTGCGAGTGGCCTCCGTGTACCAAAAATAGGCCCCGGGCACAGCCGCGCCCAAAAATAACCGCCCGAAGGCCGGGGCGCCAAGTTCGTCTAGCAGAAAAGGGCCACAAAAACGGGTGGGCTATAGCCTTGGGGGGTGGGGCTGGCCAACTTCGTCCGCTGGACTTGGAATGGCGCGAGACTTTGCGAGAGGCCTCCGTGTGCCAAAAATAGGCCCCGGGCACAGCCGCGCCCAAAAAGAACCGCCCGAAGGCTGAGGCGCCAAGTTCGTCCAGCGGAAAAAGGCCACAAAAACGGGTGGGCTATAGCCTTGGGGAGTGGGGCTGGCCAACTTCGTCCGCTGGACTTGGAATGGCGCGAGACTTTGCGAGAGGCCTCCATGTGCCAAAAATAGGCTGCGGGCAACACCGCGCCCAAAAATAACCACCCGAAGGCCGGGGCGCCAAGTTCGTCCAGCGGAAAAAGGCCACAAAAACGGGTGGGCTATAGCCTTGGGGGGTGGGGCTGGCCAACTTCGTCCGCTGGACTCGGAATGGCGCGAGACTTTGCGAGCAGCCTCCGTGTGCCAAAAATAGGCCGGGGCACAGCCGCGCCCCAAAATAACCGCCTGAAGGCTGAGGCGCCAAGTTCGTCGAGCGGAAAAAGGCCACAAACACGGGTGGGCTATAGCCTTCGGGAGTGGGGCTGGCCGACTTCGTCCGCCGGACTCGGAATGGCGCGAGACTTTGCGAGCAGCCTCCGTGTGCCAAAAATAGGCCCCGGGCACAGCCAGCGCCCAAAATAACCACCCGAAGGCGGGGCACCAAGTTCGTCCAGTAGAAAAGAGGCCACAAAAGCGGGTGGGCTATAGCCTTGGGGGTGGGGCTGGCCAACCGTTCGCCAGACACGGAATGGCGCGAGACGTTGCGAGCAGCCTCCGTGTGCCAAAAATAGGCCCCGGGCACAGCCGCGCCCAAGAATAACCGCCCGAAGGCCGGGCGCCAAGTTCGTCCGGGCGGAAAAAGGCCACAAAAACGGGTGGTCTATAGCCTTGGGGGTGGGGCTGGCCACCTTCGGCCGCGGACTCGGAATGGCGCGAGACATTGCGAGCGGCCTCTGTGTGCCAAAAATAGGCAACGGGCACAGCCGCGTCCAAAAATACCCGCCCGAAGGCCGCAGCGACAAGTTCGTCCAGCGGAAAAAGGCCACAAAAACGGGTGGGCTATAGCCTTGGGGGGTGGGGCTGGACTACTTCATCCGCCGGACTCGGAATGGCGCGAGACTTTGCGAGGCACCTCCGTGTGCCAAAAATAGGCCGCGGGCACAGCCGCGCCCAAAAATACCCGCCCGAAGGCCGCGGCGCCAAGTTCGTCCAGCGGAAAAAGGCCACAAAAACGGGTGGGCTATAGCCTTGGGGGGTGGGGCTGGCCAACTTCGTCCGCCGGACTCGGAATGGCGCGAGACTTTGCGAGGCGCCTCCGTGTTCCAAAAATAGGCCGCGGGCACAGCCGCGCCCAAAAATACCCGCCCGAAGGCCGGGGCGCCAAGTTCGTCCAGCGGAAAAAGGCCACAAAAACGGGTGGGCTATAGCCTTGGGGGGTGGGGCTGGCCGACTTCGTCCGCCGGACTCGGAATGGCGCGAGACTATGCGAGGCGCCTCCGTATGAAAATAATAGGCCGCGGGAACAGCCGCACCCAAAAATACCCGCCCGTAGGCCGCGGCGCCAAGTTCGTCCAGCGGAAAAAGGCCTCAAAAACGGGTGGGCGATAGCCTTGGGGGGTGGGGCTGGCCAACTTCGTCCACCGGACTCGGAATCGCGCGAGACATTGTGGGAGGCCTCCGTGTGCAAAAAATAGGCCGTGGGCACAGCCGCACCCAAAAATACCAGCCCGAAGGCCGCGGCGTCAAGTTCGTCCAGCGGAAAAAGGCCACAAAAACGGGTGGGCTATAGCCTTGGGGGGTGGGGCTGGCCAACTTCGTCCGCCGGACTCGGAATGGTGCGAGACTTTGCGAGGTGCCAGCGTGTGTCAAAAATAGGCCCGGGCACAGCCGCGCGCAAAAATACCCGTCCGAAGGCCGCGGCGCTAAGTTCGTCCAGCGGAAAAAGGCCACAAAAACGGGTGGGCTATAGCCTTGGTGGGTGGGGCTGGCCAACTTCGTCCACCGGACTCGGAATGGTGCGAGACTTTGCGAGGCGCCTCCGTGTGCCAAAAATAGGCCTTGGGCACAGCAGCACCCAAAATACCCGTCCGAAGGCCGCGGCGCTAAGTTCGTCCAGCGGAAAAAGGCCACAAAAACGGGTGGGCTATAGCCTTGGGGGGTGGGGCTGGACTACTTCATCCGCCGGACTCGGAATGGCGCAAGACTTTGCGAGGCACCTCCGTGTGCCAAAAATAGGCCGCGGGCACAGCCGCGCCCAAAAATACCCGCCCGAAGGCACAAGCGTCAAGTTCGTCCAGTGGAAAAAGGCCACAAAAACGGGTGGGCTATAGCCTTGGGGGGTGGGGCCGGCCACCTTTGTCCTCGGGACTCGGAATGGCGCGAGACTTTGCGAGGCGCCTCCGTGCGCCAGAAATAGGCCGCGGGCACAGCCGCGCCCAAAAATACCCGCCCGAAGGCCGCGGCGCGAAGTTCGTCCAGCGGAAAAAGGCCACAAAAACGGGTGGGCTATAGCCTTGGGGGGTGGGGCAGGCCAACTTCGTCCGCCGGACTCAGAATGGCGCGAGACTTTGGGAGGTGCCTCCGTGTGCCAAAAATAGGCCGCAGGCACTGCCGCACCCAAAAATTCCCGCCCGAAGGCTGCGGCGCCAAGTTCGTCCAGCGGAAAAAGGCCACAAAAACGGGTGGGCTATAGCCTTGGCGGGTGGGGTTGGGCAACTTCGTCCGCCGGACTCGGAATGGCGCGAGACTTTGCGAGGCGCCTCCGTGTTCCAAAAATAGGCCGCGGGCACAGCCGCACCCAAAAATACCCGCCCGAAGGCCGCGGCGCCAAGTTCGTCCAGCGGAAAAAGGCCACAAAAACGGGCGGGCTATAGCCTTGGGGGGTGGGGCTGGCCAACTTCGTCCGCCGGACTCGGAATCGCGCGAGACATTGTGGGAGGCCTCCGTGTGCAAAAAATAGGCCGTGGGCACAGCCGCACCCAAAAATACCAGCCCGAAGGCCGCGGCGTCAAGTTCGTCCAGCGGAAAAAGGCCACAAAAACGGGTGGGCTATAGCCTTGGGGGGTGGGGCTGGCCAACTTCGTCCGCCGGACTCGGAATGGTGCGAGACTTTGCGAGGTGCCAGCGTGTGTCAAAAATAGGCCCGGGCACAGCCGCGCGCAAAAATACCCGTCCGAAGGCCGCGGCGCTAAGTTCGTCCAGCGGAAAAAGGCCACAAAAACGGGTGGGCTATAGCCTTGGTGGGTGGGGCTGGCCAACTTCGTCCACCGGACTCGGAATGGTGCGAGACTTTGCGAGGCGCCTCCGTGTGCCAAAAATAGGCCGCGGGCACAGCAGCACCCAAAAATACCCGCCCGAAGGCCGCACCGACAAGTTCGTCCAGCGGAAAAAGGCCACAAAAACGGGTGGGCTATAGCCTTGGGGGGTGGGGCTGGACTACTTCATCCGCCGGACTCGGAATGGCGCAAGACTTTGCGAGGCACCTCCGTGTGCCAAAAATAGGCCGCGGGCACAGCCGCGCCCAAAAATACCCGCCCGAAGGCCGCGGCGTCAAGTTCGTCCAGTGGAAAAAGGCCACAAAAACGGGTGGGCTATAGCCTTGGGGGGTGGGGCCGGCCACCTTTGTCCTCGGGACTCGGAATGGCGCGAGACTTTGCGAGGCGCCTCCGTGTGCCAGAAATAGGCCGCGGGCACAGCCGCGCCCAAAAATACCCGCCCGAAGGCCGCGGCGCGAAGTTCGTCCAGCGGAAAAAGGCCACAAAAACGGGTGGGCTATAGCCTTGGGGGGTGGGGCAGGCCAACTTCGTCCGCCGGACTCAGAATGGCGCGAGACTTTGGGAGGTGCCTCCGTGTGCCAAAAATAGGCCGCAGGCACTGCCGCACCCAAAAATTCCCGCCCGAAGGCTGCGGCGCCAAGTTCGTCCAGCGGAAAAAGACCACAAAAACGGGTGGGCTATAGCCTAGGGGGGTGGGGTTGGCCAACTTCGTCCGCCGGACTCGGAATGGCGCGAGCCTTTGCGAGCGGCCTCCGTGTGCCAAAAATAGGCCCCGGGCACAGCCGCGCCCAAAAATAACAGCCCGAAGGCCTGGGCGCTAAGTTCGTCCATGGGAAAAAGGCCACAAAAACGGATGGGCTATAGCCTTGGGGGGTGGGGCTGGCCCACTTCGTCCGCCAGACTCGGAATGGCGCGAGACTTTGGGAGGCGCCTCCGTGTGCCAAAAATAGGTCGCGGGCGCTGCCGCACCCAAAAATACCCGCCCGAAGGCCGCGGCGCCAAGTTCGTCCAGCGGAAAAAGGCCACAAAAACGGGTGGGCTATAGCCTTGGGGGGTGGGGCCGGCCCACTTCGTCGGCCGGACTCGGAATGGCGCGTGACTTAGCGAGGCGCCTCCGTGTGCCAAAAATAGGCCGCGAGCACAGCCGCGCCCAAAAATACCGGCCCGAAGGCCGCGGCGCCAAGTTCGTCCAGCGGAAAAAGGCCACAAAAATGGGTGGGCTATAGCCTTGGGGGGTGGGGCTGGAAAACTTCGTCCGCTGGACTCAGGATGGCGCGAGACTTTGCGAGGCGCGTATGTGTGCCAAAAATAGGCCGCGGGCACAGCCGCGCCCAAAAACACCCGCCCGAAAGCCGCGGCGCCAAGTTCGTCCAGCGGAAAAAGGCCACAAAAACGGGAGGGCTATAGCCTTGGGGGGTGGGGCTGGCCAACTTCGTCCGCCGGGCTCGGAATGGCGCGAGATTTTGCGAGGTGCCTCCGTGTACCAAAAATAGGCCGCGGACACAGCCGTGCCCAAAAATACCGGCCGAAGGCCGCGGCGCCAAGTTCGTCCAGTGGAAAAAGGCCACAAAAACGGGTGGGCTATAGCCTTGGGGGGTGGGGCTGGCCAACTTCGTCCGCCGGACTCGGAATGGCGCGAGCCTTTTCGAGGCGCCTCCGTGTGCCAAAAATTGGCCGCGGGCACAGCCGTGCCCAAAAATACCCGCCCGAAGGCCGCGGCGCCAAGTTCGTCCAGCGGAAAAAGGCCACAAAAACAGGTGGGCTATAGCCTTGGGGGGTGGGGCCGGCCCACTTCGTCGGCCGGACTCGGAATGGCGCGTGACTTAGCGAGGCGCCTCCGTGTGCCAAAAATAGGCCGCGAGCACAGCCGCGCCCAAAAATACCGGCCCGAAGGCCGCGGCGCCAAGTTCGTCCAACGGAAAAAGGCCACAAAAATGGGTGGGCTATAGCCTTGGGGGGTGGGGCTGGAAAACTTCGTCCGCCGGACTCAGGATGGCGCGAGACTTTGCGAGGCGCGTATGTGTGCCAAAAATAGGCCGCGGGCAATGCCGCGCCCAAAAACACCCGCCCGAAGGCCGCGGCGCCAAGTTCGTCCAGTGGAAAAAGGCCACAAAAACGGGTGGGCTATAGCCTTGGGGGGTGGGGCTGGCCAACATCGTCCGCCGGACTCGGAATGGCGCGAGCCTTTTCGAGGCCCCTCCGTGTGCCAAAAATCGGCCGCGGGCACAGCCGTGCCCAAAAATACCCGCCCGAAGGCCGCGGCGCCAAGTTCGTCCAGCGGAAAAAGGCCACAAAAACGGGTGGGCTATAGCCTTGGGGGGTGGGGCTGGCCCACTTCGTCCGCCAGACTCGGAATGGCGCGAGACTTTGCGAGGCGCCTCCGTGTGCCAAAAATAGGCCGTGGGCACAGCCGCGTCCAAAAATACCCGCCCGAAGGCCGCGGCGCCAAGTTCGTCCAGCGGAAAAAGGCCACAAAAACGGGTGGGCGATAGCCTTGGGGGGTGGGGCTGGCCAACTTCGTCCGCCGTACTCGCAATGGCGCGAGACTTTGCGAGGCACCTCCATGTGCCAAAACTAGGATGCGGACTCAGCCGCGCCCAAAAATACCCGCCCGAAGGCCGCGGCGCCAAGTTCGTCCAGCGGAAAAAGGCCACAAAACGGGTGGGCTATAGCCACAGGGGTGGGGCTAGCCAACTTCGTCCGCTGTACTCGGAATGGCGCGAGACTTTGCGAGGCCCCTCCGTGTACCAAAAATAGGCGCGGACACAGCCGTGCCCAAAAATACCAGCCGAAGGCCGCGGTACGAAGTTCGTCCAGCAGAAAAAGGCCCCAAAAGCGTGTGGGCTATAGCCATGGCGGGTGCGACTGTCCAAAAACGTCCGCCGGACTCGGAATGGCGTGAGACTTTACGAGGCGCCTCCGTGTGCTAAAAATAGGCCGCAGGTACAGCCGCGCCCAAAAATACCCGCCCGAAGGCCGCGGCGCCAAGTTCGTCCAGCGGAAAAAGGGCATAAAAACGGGTGGGCTATAGCCTTGGGGGGTGGGGCTGGCCCACTTCGTCCGCCGAACTCGGATTGGCGCAAGACTTTGCGAGGCGCCTCCGTGTGGCAAAAATAGGCCGCGGGCACAGCCGTGCCCAAAAATACCCGCCTGAAGGCCGCGGCGCCAAGTTCGTCCAGCGGAAAAAGGGCACAAAAACGGGTGGGCTATAGCCTTGGGGGGTAGGGCTGGCCAACTTTGTCCGCCGGACTCGGAATGGCGCGAGACTTTGCGAGGCACCTCCGTGTGCTAAAAATAGGCCGTGGGTACAGCCGCGCCCAAAAATACCCGCCCGAAGGCCGCGGCGCCAAGTTCGTCCAGCGGAAAAAGGGCACAAAAACGGGTGGGCTATAGCCTTGGGGGGTGGGGCTGGCCCACTTCGTCCGCCGAACTCGGAATGGCGCGAGACTTTGGGAGGCGCCTCCATGTGCCAAAAATAGGTCGCGGGCGCTGCTGCACCCAAAAATACCCGCCCGAAGGCCGCGGCGCCAAGTTCGTCCAGCGGAAAAAGGCCACAAAAACGGGTGGGTTATAGCCTTGGGGGGTGGGGCTGGCCAACTTCGTCCGCCGAACTCGGAACGGCACGAGACTTTGCGAGGCACCTCCGTGCGCCAAAAATAGTCCGCGGGAACAGCCGGGCCCAAAAATACCCGCCGAAGGCCGCGGCACCAAGTTCGTCCAGCGGAAAAAGGCCACAAAAACGGGTGGGTTATAGTCTTGGGGGGTGGGGCTGGCCAACTTCGTCCGCCGAACTCGGAATGGCGCGAGACTTTGCGAGGCGCCTCCGTGCGCCAAAAATAGTCCGCGGGAACAGGCGGGCCCAAAAATACCCGCCGAAGGCCGCGGCGCCAAGTTCGTCCAGCGGAAAAAGGCCACAAAAACGGGTGGGCCAAAGCCTTGGGGGGTGGGGCTGGCCAACTTCGTCCGCCGGACTCGGAATGGCGCGAGACTTTGCGAGGCACCCCCGTGTGTCAAAAATACGCCGCGGCCACAGCCGCGCCCAAAAATACCCTCCCGAAGGCCGCGGTGCCAAGTTCGTCCAGCGGAAAAAGGCCACAAAAACGGGTGGGCTATAGCCTTTGCGGGTGGGGCTGGCCAACTTCGTACGCCGGACTCGGACTGGCGCGACACTTTGCGAGGCACCTCCGTGTGCCAAAAATAGGCCACGGGCACAGCCGCGCCCAAAAATACCCGCCCGAAGGCCGCGGCGCCAAGTTCGCCCGGCGGAAAAAGGCCACAAAAACGGGTGGGCTACAGCCTTGGGGGGTGGGGCTGGCCAACTTCGTACGCCGCACTCGGAATGGCGCAAGACTTTGCGAGGCGCCCCCGTGTGCCAAAAATAGACCGCGGGCAAAGCCGCGCCCAAAAATACCCGCCCGAAGGCCGCGGCGCGAAGTTCGTCCAGCGGAAAAAGGCCACAAAAACGGGTGGGCTATAGCCTTGGGGGGTGGGGCAGGCCAACTTCGTCCGCCGGACTCGGAATGGCGCTAGACTTTGGGAGGTGCCTCCGTGTGCCAAAAATAGGCCGCGGGCACTACCGTACCCAAAAATACCCACCCGAAGGCCGCGGCGCCAAGTTCGTCCAGCGGAAAAAGACCAGAAAAACGGGTGGGCTATAGCCTAGGGGGGTGGGGTTGGCCGACTTCGTCCGCCGGACTCGGAATGGCGCGAGCCTTTGCGAGCGGCCTCCGTGTGCCAGAAATAGGCCCCGGGCACAGCCGCGCCAGAAAATACCCGCCCGAAGGCCGGGGCGCCAAGTTCGTCCAGCGGAAAAAGGCCACAAAAACGGGTGGGCCAAAGCCTTGGGGGGTGGGGCTGGCCAACTTCGTCCGCCGTACTCGGAATGGCGCGAGACTTTGCGAGGCACCTTCGTGTGCCAAAAATAGGCCCCGGGCATAGCCGTACCCAAAAACAACCGCCCGAAGGCCGGGGCGGCAAGTTCGTCCTGCGGAAAAATTGCCAAAAAACGGGAGGGCTATAGCCTTGGGGGGAGGGGCTGGCCAACTTCGTCTGCCGGACTCGGAATGGGGTGAGACTTTACGAACGGCCTCCGCGTGCCAAAAATAGGCCGCGGGCACAGCCGCGCCCAAAAATAACAGCCCGAAGGCCGGGGCGCCAAATTCGTCCAGCGGAAAAATGGCCAAAAAACGGGTGGGCTATAGCCTTGGGGGGAGGGGCCACCCAACTTCGTCCACCGGACTCGGAAGGGGACGAGACTTTGCAAGCGGCCTCCGCGTGCAAAAAATAGGCCGTGGACACAGCCGCGCCCATAAATAACCCCCCGAAGGTCGGCGCGCCCAAACCCCCCAGCGGAAAAATGGCCAAAAAACGGGTGGGCTATAGCCTTGGGGGGAGGGGCTGGCCCACTTCGTCCGCCGGACTCGGAATGGGGCGAGACTTTGCGAGCAGCCTCCGCGTGCCAAAAATAGGCCACGGGCACAGCCGCACCCAAAAATAACCGTACGAAGGCCGGGTCACCATGTTCGACCAGCGGAAAAATGGCCAAAAAAGGGGTGGGCTATAGCCTTGGGGGGAGGGGCTGGCCAACTTTGTCCGCCGGACTCGCAATGGGGTGAGACTTTACGAGCGGCCTCCACATACCAAAAATTGGCCGCGGACACAGTCGCGCCCAAAAATAAAACCCCCAAGGTCGGCGCGCCCCAACCCCCCAGCGGAAAAATGCGCAAAAACCGGTTGGGCTATAGCCTTTGGGAGGGGCCAGCCAACCGTCCGCCGGACTCGCAATGGGGGGAGACTTTGCGAGCGGCCTCGGCGTGCCAAAAATAGGCCGCGGAAACAGCCGCGCCCAAAAATAACCCCCCCAAGGTCGGCGCGCCCCAACCCCCCAGCGGAAAAATGGCCAAAAAACGGGTGGGCTATAGCCTTGGGGGGAGGGGCTGGCCAACTTCGTCCGCCGGACACGGAATGGGGCGAGACTTTGCGAGGGGCCTCCGCGTACCAAAAATTGGCCGCGGACACAGCCGCGCCCAAAAATAACACCCCGAAGGTCGGCGCGCCCAAACCCCCCAGCGGAAAAATGGGCAAAAAACGGGTGTTCTATAGCCTTTGGGGGAGGGACTGGCCAACTTCGTCCGCCGGACTCGGAATGGGGCGAGACTTTGCGAGTGGCCTCCGCGTACCAAAAATAGGCCGTGGGCACAGCCGCGCCCAAAAATACCCGCACGAAGGCCGGGGCGCCAAGTTCGTCCTGCGGAAAAAGGGCACAAAAACGGGTGGGCTATAGCCTTGGGGGATGGGGCAGACCAACTTCGTCCGCCGGACTCGGAATGGCGTGAGACTTTGTGAGGCACCTCCGTGTGCCAAAAATAGGCCGCGGGCACAGCCGCGCCCAAAAATACCCTCACGAAGGCCGGGGCACCAAGTTCGTCCTGCGGAAAAAGGGCACAAAAACAGGTGGGCTATAGCCTTGGGGGATGGGGCAGACCAACTTCGTCCGCCGGACTCGGAATGGCGCGAGACTTTGCGAGGCACCTCCGTGTGTCAAAAATAGGCCACGGGCACAGCCGTACCCAAAAATAACCGCCCGAAGGCCGGGGCGCAGAGTTCGTCCAGCGGAAACAGGCCACAAAAACGGGTGGGCTATAGCCTTGGGGGGTGGGGCTGCCCCACTTCGTCCGCTGCAGTCGGAATTGCGCGAGACTTTACGAGGGCCCTCCTTGTGCCAAAAAGAGGCCACCGGCACAGCCGCGCCCAAAAATAACCGCCTCAAGGTCGGCGCGCCCAAATGCCCCAGCGGAAAAATGGCCAAAAAACGGGTGGGCTATACCTTGGGGGGAGGGGCTGGCCAACTTTGTCCGCCGGACTCGGAATTGGGTGAGAGTTTGCGAGCGGCCTCCGCGTGCCAAAAATAGGCCGCGGGCAAAGCCGCGTCCAAAAATAATTACCCGAAGGCCGGGGCGCCAAGTTCGTCCAGCGGAAAAATGGCCAAAAAACGGGTGGGCTATAGCCTTGGGGGGAGGGGCTGGCCCACTTCGTCCGCCGGACTCGGAATGGGGCGAGACTTTGTCAGCAGCCTCCGCGTGCCAAAAATAGGCCGCGGGCAAAGCCACACCCAAAAATAACAGCTTGAAGGCCGGGGCGCCAAGTTCGTCCAGCGGAAAAATGGCCAAAAAACGGGTGGGCTATAGCCTTGGGGGGAGGGGCTGGCCAACTTCGTCCGCCGGACTCGGAATGGGGCGAGACTTTGCGAGCGGCCTCCGCGTGCCAAAAATAGGCCGCGGGCATAGCCGCGCCCAAAAATAACCGCCCGAAGGCCGGGGCGCCAATTTCGTCCAGCGGAAAAATGGCCAAAAAACGGGTGGGCTATAGCCTTGGGGGGAGGGGCTGGCCAACGTCGTCCGCCGGACTCGGAATGGGGCGAGACTTTGGGAGCGGCCTCCACGTGCCAAAAATAGGCCGCGGGCACAGCCGCGCCGAAAAATAACCGCCCGAAGGCCGGGGCGCCAAGTATGTCCTGTGGAAAAATGGCCAAAAAACGGGTGGGCTATAGCCTTGGGGGGAGGGGCTGGCCTCTTCCTCCGCCGGACTAGGAAAGGGGCGGGAGTTTGCGAGCGGCCTCTGCACTCCAAAAACAGGCCGCGGGCACAGCCGCGCCCAAAAATAACCGCCCGAAGTCCGGGGCGCCAAGTTCGTCCAGTGGAAAAATGGCCAAAAAACGGGTGGGCTATAGCATTGGGGGGAGGGGTTGGCCGACTTCGTCCGCCGGACTCGGAATTGGGCGAGACTTTGCGAGCGGCCTCCGTGTGCCAAAAATAGGCCATGGGAACAGCCGCGCCCAAAAATAACCGCCCGCAAGCCGGTGCGCCCAATAACACCAGCGGAAAAATGGAACCAAAACGCGTGGGCTATAGCCTTGAGGGAGGGCTGGCCAACCGTCGTACGCCCGGATTCGGAATGGGGCGAGACTTCGCGAGCGGCATCGGGGTGCTAAAAATAGGCCGCGGGCACAGCCGCGCCCAAAAATAACCTCCCGCAAGCCGGGGCGCCAAGTTCGTCCAGCGGAAAAATGGCCACAAAACGGGTGGGCTATAGCCTTGGGGGGAGGGGCTGGCCAACTTCGTCCGCCGGACTCGGAATGGGGCGAGCCTTTGCGAGCGGCCTCGGGGTACCAAAAATAGGCCTCGGGCACAGCTGCGCCGAATAATAACCGCCCGAACGACGGGGCGCCGATAACGCCCAGCGGAAAAATGGCCAAAAAACGGGTGGGCTATAGCCTTGGGGGGAGGGGCTGGCCAACTTCGTCCGCCGGACTCGGAATGGGGCGAGCCTTTGCGAGCGGCCTCCGCGTGCCAAAAATAGGCCGCGGGCATAGCCACACCCAAAAATAACTGCCCGAAGGCCGGGGCGCCAAGTTCGTCCAGCGGAAAAATTGCCAAAAAATGGGTGGGCTATAGCCTTGGGGGGAGGGGCTGGCCGACTTCGTCCGCCGGACTCGGAATGGGGCGAGACTTTTCGAGCGGCCTCCGCGTGCCAAAAATAGGCCATGGGCACAGCCGCGCCCAAAAATAACCGCCCGAAGGCGGGGGCACCAAGTTCGTCCTGCGGAAATATGGCCAAAAAACGGGTGGGCTATAGCTTTGGGTGGAGGGGCTGGCCAACTTCGTCCGCCGGACTCGGAATGGGCGAGACTTTGCGAGCGGCCTCCGCGTGCCAAAAATAGGCCGCGGGCATAGCCGCGCCCAAAAATAACTGCCCGAAGGCCGGGGCGCCAAGTTCGTCCAGCGGAAAAATTGCCAAAAAATGGGTGGGCTATAGCCTTGGGGGGAGGGGCTGGCCGACTTCGTCCGCCGGACTCGGAATGGGGCGAGACTTTTCGAGCGGCCTCCGCGTGCAAAAAATAGGCCATGGGCACAGCCGCGCCCAAAAATAACCGCCCGAAGGCGGGGGCGCCAAGTTCGTCCTGCGGAAATATGGCCAAAAAACGGGTGGGCTATAGCCTTGGGGGGAGGGGCTAGCCAACTTCGTCCGCCGGACTCGGAATGGGGCGAGACTTTTCGAGCGGCCTCCGCGTGCAAAAAATAGGCCGCGGGCACAGCCGCGCCAAAAAATAACCACCCGAAGGCCGGGGCGCCAAGTTCGTCCAGCGGTAAAATGGCCAAAAAACGGGTGGGCTATAGCCTTGGGGGGAGGGGCTGGCCTCTTCCTCCGCCGGACTAGGAAAGGGGCGGGAGTTTGCGAGCGGCCTCTGCACTCCAAAAACAGGCCGCGGGCACAGCCGCGCCCAAAAATAACCGCCCGAAGTCCGGGGCGCCAAGTTCGT
>JAUJEF010000597.1:0-37502 GCA_030444885.1 Citrus sp. QX-2021 | reverse complement strand
CTGTAACGGCGTCGCTTTGCGTTTCACACGCTTGAGGAGGATCATCACGTGCCATGCATACATATTGCAGTATTTTGGTCGAAATTGCACATAGTCGGCTTTCGTTGCATGGGAGGGATATTTTGGTCATTTCGTATAAAGTGTATGGCTTTTGTTTGTACGCGTGGGCAAAATTATCATAAGACTTTACGTAGAAGGGATGATAATATACAGTGATGGAACATGGATGATGATGCATTCGTGCTCTCTTCCTCTCCAGTCTCTCTCAGTAGTAATTGAGAACGAAGGTTTTTTTTTTTTTATTTGGTTTGTTACGCGGGGCCATAGAAATCAATGATAATCACGTCACGAGACTCCCGACAATGATATAATATCAGAAATTTATAATACACACCTCATTGCTTTAATTTTTTTTTATTGAATTTTTGTGATTAAATTTAGAAATTTGCTTGGTTTTTTGCTATTGTTTTTATATGGGAGTGGAAGGTTGAATTGCATATACTTTATTTACAACTAAAAATATTGGTTATACCTTATTGTATTATCAATATCTCAACTCCTATCCAAAAGAACAAAAAAATTATTAATATCTCAACTGATATAATAGTTTGATTAAAGATATATAGATTTATATTAGAAAAAGAAATGAAGTTGCTAATATTATTTCTCTTGTTTTAATAGTCAAAAATAGATATTTTGGATATAATTGTTTCTATGTAATCTATTATGTGTTAGACAAGCAATTAATCATTCATAAATTGGACGCTCGATATGTTGATTGCTTATAAATAGACTATCAATATGTCGATTATTTATAAACCACTCATTGACCACTTGTCGTCTGACACAATATATATTAGTGAGGAGCATTTATCTTCAAAATGTTAATATTTAGCCAGTGATTTTTTTTTTTTTTTGGGGAAAAAAATGAAAGTCCGCTACTTTTATAAAATAACCCTAATTTTAGGGCTATTCACAAATTTCTCTATGTTGTTCCACGTCGTGAACATGTTCACCAAATTAATGATACAGCCATTTTTTCTTTTGGATGCATTGACTCTTTACATTTTTTTATAAGCCCGTCTAAAAAATTCAATTAGTCACCATTTTTTCACCTAAATATTAATGGAATTGACATTGTTATATTCTAGTGCTTGAACAAGAACTTCAGTGCTTGTCATTGGATTCATGGGATTTTGCTCACATATAAAATCCTAATCTTTTGACAGCGATTTATTAACGTAAGAAGATACAAATAATTCAAACTATGCCAGCGCGGTACGGTGTTATTATTATTATTACAAAGGCTTGATTAATTAATATAAAATACTATCGCAAAATCGATCAACGCGATTGATACAGGTGAAATTTTATTATACAACGTTATTTAAAATTATATGCTTACTTTAGTTGGTGCAGATATTAACTGACCTAACTTTAACTATGTTGTCGGCTCTCAATTAGATGACATCAAAGTTAATTTTCAACTCTCTTGTTTATATATGAAGATTATGACTCAATTAATTAATTTCTAGAAGCAGAGAATATGTTATACGAAAGATAATATATTTCAATAATAATACGTGTGTGGATGCTTGAGACTTTATGAATCTTCACACACGTATATATATATGATACTTGGATTTTTGAACAAACATAAATTGAACTCTAGTTACCGAAGATTGTTAATGTTCAGACATATACATTCACGAGTCTTAGTCTTAAATGACTCAATGGATTAAAAACTAGGAGTTTGTTTCAGTAACTGTGTAGTTTCTAAGCACATACGTTTGTCTTCACGTCAGACAAATTACTAAGCTAGAGTTAACTGAGCTTCAATTAGTATTTTAAATTAATCTTGTACTCATTTAAGGATGAGGGTAAAGGTAAGTGACAAAGTGAATTCCAAGCTATCGAGGGGAAAGGGTCAATAAAGCAATTGCGAGTTTCATAATTGCTGTGGGACAATATTTCACCAGTAGGAGGAGTATTTTGCAGGTTACCTCTTTACCAACTCCTGTTCCAATCCTTTACTCCATTTTCGTTTTCTTATGATGTTAGGGGAGATTATTAACACTTTTTCCTTGCGTGATTTAAGTTTCTTTTTCAAATGAACTTTTTGTTATTAACGTTAAAAACATTGGAGATAAAAATACACTGCTGAAATTATTAATTAAATGTGATATTTTAACATAGAATTTTAATTCATATAAATGTCAAATTTTCATTTAATATCAATTATATGTTAAAACGTTGTATTTAGAAAACGGCTATCTAAAAAAACTGATCGAAATTATGATAGCTTTCAGGCATATCTTTAATGCTAAATTTAACTTGGATTTATCTTGGTATCGATATCAATTAAAGCTCCCATGCGGACCTTTCAAGGAGAGGGAAAAAAAGAAAAAAAAAAGTTCCTATGCGAAATAATACAGTCTAATTTGTGAAGTAAAGTAAGGCCGATGAATTGTTGTTTCATTTACTAAATCATTATGTTATTATGATGCTGTTTAAATGGTAATGATAATGCCGGGGAATTCATAGCATTGATAATGGAAATGACTTACAAAACCTTAATAAACGTAGAGAGTAAATCTTGAGGTGGCAAAGTTTTAAAGCAGTCAAGGCATTTGATTTGAAATGAATGATTTTTTTTTTTTTTTTTTTTTTGGGTTTCCATGATATAATTCTAAGTTGGTGAGAAAGACTCAAGTGAAAACAAGTGTATCATTATTCATCTAATAATATTTTAATACACATATATTACTTTTTTAAAATTGACCAACTATATTAGTCATTAGAAGCAAAGCCAAAAAGTTGAGTACCATAATGAAAAAGAACGCAAATTTATAAAGATCAAATCTTAAAATGAACATCTAAATTGGGGGATCATAATGAAGAATAGAACTCATAGAGACCAAATATTGAAAAGATATCTCCATACCAAAATGTACATAATGACCCATCCTATATATAGTATATGTATAATTTTATTAGATCATTTAGATTGTCCTACATATCAAATTTTCACTTAGCCCTCCACATTTTGAGTAGAAGACGTGCGACATAAATAATTCAGAAGGCATTTAAATAAGATAATAAGAAGTCTCTAAATAAAAATAGCTACAGTGAGTTGAGGCCCTCTATCGCGCGATACCGGCTTCATACTGCCTCTCCCTTGACCAATTTTTTTAAGTCCCCAATTTCCAAGCACATGATCTATGCTCTAATGGCCAATTTGTAATATTAAACCTACATAATTGGAATTTCACTTTTGGACGTTCCATCTCCAAATGTTCTCCAGGCTGCTATTAAAATATATTTTGTAGACCATAATTGAATCAACTAATACGAAACTCTAATAATCAAGAAAAATCTAACTTATTTGAAGGTTCTATTCCTACCTTCCTGGACGGCTACCGACAATTACATTTCTGGACCAAAAATTATTAATTGTAAGGACTTGGTTAGATGTCATATTTAGGAAATTATTTGCATGTTGTAATGAATTCAAGAGTGGACTATTAGGTAGTAAATTTCCAAAGGGGACTAAAAACGTTGAGTTCTGTAAATCAACACTCAGGACTATGAAATTTGTAAACTATAATTTGATTCTTCTCAAAAGGCAAGCCATGCATTTGATGCTTATCTTGTCTCAATCTGTACTAATTATTGAATCATCCTTGTGGAAATTGTTGATGTAGTGTATAATTAAAATTATGACTTTCGGAATGAAGTTTCTGTGTTTGAAAAGGAAAGGTGGTAATTTTCAATCTTTTATGGTGGAATTGTTCATAACATAATAAATGATGCAGCATATTTATAGTCCAACTCTTCTCTTGTTGCTTTGCTTTTCAGTTTCTTTCCATTTTGCTGAAATCTTCTAAGATAACTCCAAACTTGACTGCTAATAGTACCATCATTCGAGAAACTCAAAATGAACCATAAGCTTTATTTTTATTTTTTGGGGGTGAATTAAAACAATTTTCAGTAATGAACATTATAAAAGTGCGCATGTTTTTCAAATTATTTCTAAAAATTTTAGAAATTTATTTTTATATATTAAGTCGCGCATGACATTACAATAGAAGCTCATATACCTTACAGTTAACATAAAACTTGAACATACATCTGCTATAAAAATCAGGTGTTAATGGAATACGATGAAAAGCTGTTGCCAGTAATAAACAAAAACTCGTGCAATTTCATATGCATGGGAAGTATTTAAGGATTCGATGCTGCTCTAGGCACGCCCTGTACATAAACACAAGCTTCAGTGTCTTGCCACTGGGCAATTAAATGACAAAATAAGACTCCATTTCGAAGCACACCATTGAAACCCTCATCTAATTGGAATCCAAATGCCAGTAATCCAATGAAATGCAACATTTCATCACACATTTTCATTCGCATACAGCACAACCAAGTTCTTCAATATGAGAGTAAAAATCTTTCAACTTCTAGTCCTGGGCACACGCTGTCCTAATTCCTCTTATTTTTACCATCTATTGATACAAACCGAGGCCATCACTAAGTTTCGCTCTGTGCTTACTGGAAAAATATAACAATGAAGAAAGGCATCAGAGTTGATTATCATACACACCCAGGTGCCTGATTAAGCCACCTGAAACAGTTCTGCAGTGTAGGACTCACAAGCAGAATGATATCAAAGTCTTGTTCCAATAAATTTAAATGTTCTAGATTTCCCAGCTCTCTTTCTGAGATCTATTGGAGATGGATCACTGCACGAGAGTACCAAAGACATGGCAGCCCAACAATATCACTCTACCTAACCCTGTAGGCAAGACTCCGTTGTAACTAATGTAAGCACATTCCTGGTACTACATAAAGTTTATTCAGTGTCCCAACATGGTTAGGTATAATTGAACTTTCAAGAAGTCCTAAATGAATGTATTTCCGTGAGAAACTCTTGCTGGACTAAAGGTTTGACAATATAGGAAAAAAATTATATAAAAAAAAAGGAAAAATAGAATGAGAAGGAGAAGAAAGTTCCCAGAATAAGAAGCTAAGAAATAGCAGGATAAAAGAAAATCCACTCATCATTCCGAATATTACTGAGCTTATAAGAAGCTCAAAAATTCAAAACATAAACCGTTAACAAAGGTGAAGAAAATAATAACAAGAAAAATAACTTAAAAAGATCACGGAGAATCTATTTACTAGTTCATTTTTCTTTGATCCGTTAAACTCAAAAGCAAACTTGTATCTGAATACATTGCCCACGGCGCTCCAAGCCAAGTAACAATAAGTGTTCGGGACCCATAAACACGCAGAGAACTCCACACATGACTGGATTTTCTTCAGCAGAATGAATTCTACGGGCTAACAGATTCTAATAGGGTTAGTATTGCCAAATACTTTTCTTTTTTTGTGATCATATACAATATTCTCAGCTAATTTTCTCCCTTGACATAGAAACCAAAAAATTAATTTTTATTTTTTCCGGTATTAGAACACAATTTTAGATGAAGAAAAGAAGCCAAGAAAATTAGAATCCACAAGTAATCAAAGGATGATTGAGCAACGTAAACATGCGTGTCAGTGTGATTTTCTAGATGAATAAGTTTAAAAAGAAATTTGAGTATCGCTAGTGCTTACCAGTTTTGAAAGAGTGTGGACCAGAGAAACTGAGAGAGTTATTGGAAATATGAAGAAGAAGAAAAATTTTAAAGAAAAATGAAGGGAAAAATAATTTATAGGATCCGAAAATGATGGTGGGTTAGCTGCGGCTTGGTGAATGTTAGCGCGAAATTGGCAACTCATTAACTGCGCGATCCGATTTTGTAGCATGTAGAATCGGGTCGGGTTGAAAGACCCGAATCCCTGGCTTTTCATAGCATAATTTAAAGAAGGCATATTATCATTTTACTATTAAAATTTTACTGACATACCACGTCAGTATTGTAGATTTAATTAAAAAAATATATTTTACTATTAAAATTTTTGTGACATTATTAATTTTATTATTATTCTCATAATAACGTTAAAATTTATTGATGTCATAAGCGACATCAAAAATATTTTTAATTATAAAAGTAAAATTATCTATTAATTTGATATATAAATTATTATTTTACTACTAAAATTTTAGGAGATCATATCATTTTACTACTGAATTTTTTAAGAGAATTATTATTTTATTACCAAACTCTTAGGAGTAAAATCGACTTTTAATTTAATTTTTGTTAAACATTAACTTCTTTTTTAATTGAACAATAATTTAATCGATAACGACGCAAAATTTTGATAAGAAAATATATTTTTCAGTAAATTTTAGTACTGATATTATATGTAGTTAGGGTAAAACTTTGATAAGAAAATCAGAATTTTACTTTAAAGAATACATAAAAAGTTAGGGGTAAAATGGGCATTTGGCACAATGAATTATAATATTATAATATGCAGGCTAAAAAGGCGATGATGCTGGTTGTACGTCGCCGGTTCCAATTTTGGTTGCAGCCCTCGACTTTAAACAGCTGGAAATTCTTCAAGATCAGCAGTGGCCTTTCTTTCACTGTCAAATGGAAGCTGATAGGTATTATTATTATTATTATTATTATTACTATTATGACCCCTTGAGCTTCTAAGGATAACAATAATTTATTTATTCAGTGTGTCATGTGTGTGTATGAGCAATCACTCATTCTTTGTGTTTGTAAATTTTTGTGTGATAGGTTAAACTCTCCAAGCACTTCTGTAATTAATCTTGAAGTTCTGGGCCATCAACTACCAGTTCTCTCAGGTTTACTGCTTTTTCTTCTTCTTTGAATGTTAATAAAAATCTTGAAAGCTAAGTACTTTTTTTTTTTTTAATGAAGTGCTTTTGGATTGCAATCAATGCTATGAAGGGATGTTGTTGCATAACTTTCTCAGATAGGAACTGAGACAGTTTCGTAATCTGCCTACTTTTCATTTTTTTTTCCACCAAGCCTCAGCCTCGTGATGCAGTATTTTTTTATTGGTTTATGTTAATGATCTTGCATATCTCTTAATTTCTTCGCTGACAGTGGCCATTTTGTCGTCAATGTGTTAGGATCCCAATTCAAAGCATTTAGGAACTACTGTTTGGGATGCATCAGTGGTGTTTGTCAAATATCTGGTAATAATTGTATTTTCTCTTTTTTTTTTTTATACCGTACGTTGTTTATTAATGGTGTTTGCATGGTTTTCCTTTCACATCTTGACAACCCTAACTCATAAATAGGGCATTGTCAAGTTGAGTGTTATGTGGGTAATTTTATTTACCTAGGATGTGGTAAGTGGAGTTTCCCAAGGAGTGCTAAATAGTGAGAGTGGAAAGGCATGATCACATCCACCATTCCTTCTTAACATCCACCATTATTTTTGTGTGTGTCTTGTCTAGAGCATTGCTTCTTGGAATATTTTTCCTATACTATGATCTGTATATTTCCTTTTTGTTATTTTTATTAGCCCCTTCTTTTGGTTCCTTCAGAACTTAGACTTTTTTTCTATGGAATCTTTGAGAACTTCTGTGTTTTTCCCTTTTCTCATTTAAGAGAATAAAACTTCTTTCTTCTTTTAAGTGTTAAATAATTAGTCATGCATTCCAAAAAAAAAAAAAAATTACATATCTGTTTGTTCCAAGTTTGTGAGGCTCTCTTTATTTGGCCATTCAGGAAAAAAATTGCCGAAAAGGAAGGTTTTGCCCATCTAAACTTAAAGGAAAACGTGTCATTGAACTTGGTGCAGGTTGTGGAGTAGCTGGGTTTGGTGAGTTTCTATTTTGCTAGAAAGGGTGCTTCGTACATTCGTTGTATGTATCTGTTCATAAATACCCTTAAATTACACAATCAGGTATGGTTCTTTTAGCTGACGTGAACTACTCTTTTCAGGGATGGCATTGCTTGGATGTAATGTAATTACAACAGACCAAATAGAGGTTTTACCATTACTAAAGAGAAATGTTGAATGGAATACATCAAGAATCAGCCAGATGAACCCTGGTTCAGGTAGTGCTAGAAAAATTCTGTGTTGCATGGCCCATTTCTATGGCTTAACTTTTAATCTATTTTTGAATTACACATTTTCTCTTCTCTTCCTCTTTACATTTTCCTCTTGTTCTGGGCTAGTAATGCTGCTATACTTCATAGACAGTAAGTATGGATACTAGTTATAAATGGTAGTGGAATCGTTAGCTGCCTGATAGTGAGCTATGCCTGGATCTACTGGTTCATTGTTTTACTATTATCTCAATCGGAAGTTTTGTGCTTTGTAGATTTGCTTGGCTCAATCCAGGCTGTGGAGTTGGACTGGGGAAACGAGGATCATATAAAAGCTGTCGCCCCGCCTTTTGACTATATCATTGGCACTGATGTTGTAAGTTCTCCTGGATGTTTACATTTCTCCCAATCACCTTAGTTTTTCATGACTTGCATCTGTCTTAGTGTTAATCTCTTGAAAGAATTCTAGATGACCAATTGTCATTGTTTGGTTGTCGATGTCCATGTAAGGATGATGTGGAATTTATGTTAGTATTGTTAGTTACCAATTATTTCTTAAGATTGCTTCTATCTGTTTGCTTTAGATCCTTATAATCTGTAAAAGGGAATTGGTGCATGCTTTTTCTTGAAAAAGGTTTGGTGGTTTGTGCTGTACTGTTTCGATGGACTATATTGTTAATGTAACCATGGCATTTGGTTTAATCATGCATGAGTTCTATTTAGGAAATATATGCTTTATAACTTAAAATTTCAGCATTTTGCTTCCTCACACATCCCCTGAAAGCTTCAGAGGTCTCTATCGAGGGAATTCTGAAAATTAATTTATTCACAATGGTATGCATTCAAAGCATGCAATGTGAGATCCCCAAATGATATACAGATTCTGTGGTTTGTATGCCTGATTTCTGGAATTAGATATTTGATTTTAAAATTAACTTTGTGCTTTTAGGCCACTTTTCTGGAATCATTTTCTATGTGACCTTGATAAGCAAACCTATCTGCTAATTTGAAATTTTACCCTCTATGGATGGCAAGGCCAAGAATTGTTGGCCTCACTTATTAATTGTTTCCATTATCAGCTGTATAATAATTCGGCAGTAAATGAATTTTGTGTGATTCAAGCCTCTGGCTATAAACTATTATTAGATGTAACACTGAACTTAACACAATTTCAATCAAGCTAGTAATTTCCAATTTCTTTGATTAAGGTTTATGCAGAGCATCTCTTGGAACCACTTTTACAAACAATATTTGCATTATCAGGGCCCAAAACTACAATTCTGGTAATGTTTTCATTGTCTATGTTTTCTTTAACGCTTTTTTTTTGTTGGACTAGAATTACTGCTGATAATACAATAATTCTCTTGTAGTTGGGCTATGAGATCCGCTCTACAAGTGTCCATGAGCAAATGCTTCAAATGTGGAAAAGCAATTTCAATGTGAAACTTGTTCCAAAGGCCAAGGTACTTACCCTTTTTAATTTCTCTCTGGTACTCTTCTCTCTCGCTATAGGCCTCTGTATTATATATCTTGTGCATTTAGTTTTCAAGTAATGCTGAGAGCCAACAGATATTGGATAGAAATTTTGGATATTCTAGTACTTTTCAGAAGAGTATGTCAGATGGATATAATCTGTTTCTGCATTAATTTGTGAAATATATTTATTGTCAATGTTAGGAATCAACTATGTGGGGCAACCATCTAGGCCTCTATTGATGAAATGAAGCATGTTTCTAGTTTTGTGGTTCAAACCAAGATTTGAGCCAAGATAAGAACTATCTATTAATGTTTTCATTTAAAATGATACTTATCATTCTTTGGCTTTGGCCTAATCACTTATCACCATGCAGATGGACAGCAAGTACCAACATCCAAGTATTCAGCTTTTCATTATGGGAGTGAATTCTTCAGTTGGGAACACCGAAAGAGCAGCTGAGAGAATTGATCAGCAAAATGAAGATGGAACAAAAGAAACAAAGCAGGAGAAGGACGAGAATGATGACAATAGTTATCCGCGGATAAGGTTGGTGATTTTAGTGGTCAAATCATGGATGAAGATTCTTTGCTAGCAACAAGACTCCCAAATGGGAAGCTTAGTGAGTGGGAAACAAGAAGATATGGTTCAATGGCTGCTCGGCTTCTTCGAGATGTCAAGATAACTTAATTTTCTGGCTGGTATTTTTTTTATTTATCTTTCTTCTACTATATGTATCTTTATACATCAATCAGGGAAGAATAAATGGTGCAATTCATCTAGCATTAAGTTAGGCACCAAATGAAAGCTTAATTCTTGAATCTGCGGTAGAGGACACAATTCTGCTAGCCAATGCATACCTTTTTGGTCTCTCATCATTCCTTTTCTCTTCTGCTTGTCTGCTCAGAATTAAAAAATATGCTGTTTGCATATATAGAGCAAGTTGAATCTGATGAACAAGGAGGGACACTTGTTGCCGGATATTTGATTGCACAAATTTTTAAATTCTTCTACCTGTGTGTTAATTCGTCAGCTGTCATGCTTCAGTTTTTATATTATGGACATTTAGGCCTTCTTTTTACCTAAATGTCAAATTGGTTTCTCTTTTTGGTTTTTACTAGCCAGTCCGTCATTGGTTTTACTTGATGTTTGGAAGTCTGTGAAGCACTCATAGCTTGTTACACAACAGTAGTCAACTTCCATAAGAAGAGATTCTGGTTCTGTAGATATTGCTTCTGTCATACATTGTTGGTTTGCTGGTGGACTTGGAGGAAAGTAGTATTTAGGGATTAGACCTGTGAAAGAGTTGACATTGTCCTCTGCACTTATTTTCTGAAAAAAGAAAAAGGGTCTGCATCTCTAATTTCACTCATAAAATGCTCAGCTGTGGCTTGCTTATGCAAACAAAGCTTGGTGTTTCTTTTCAGGGCTGCCATATTCTGAGAGCTGACTGTATATGCAACTCATCATGTGTCTCATAATGTAAATGCATCGAAGATATGGCAAACCACTGTACTGGCATTACACCACAAAGTGGGAGTGACCCAATCGTCGATTGGGTTCACCTAGAATGATGCTCAAGGAGGATGGGAAAAAATATACTACATTGATGTAGTGGTTGCACAACAAGGGCTGAAAGAAATGAGATCAGCAAGGTATTATCATAAGAAATCACTTGGCAAAAGTAAAATCAAAGCTACTTTATCCACCACACAATTGCCTTAGGATTAGATTCTTTTAGCCTCTATTGTCCATTTGTAGAGAAAGGCAAGTAACCTTGCCTTGAATTTCATTAGATGATAGTTACTGAAATTCTTGAAATATTTGGTTCACCTTGGATGCCTGGAGTGAACATTGTGTTCTACTTGTGAGTACTTAGAAGAGTACTTGTATTTTGATTTTGAAGTTTGTAGTTTCATGAAACTCAGACATCATACATGGCCATCGATCAAATTTGAAATTTGTATTTTTCCCCTTTTCAGCTAATCAGGTTTCTTACCAGTTTCTTCTTTGAAATAACTCATTCTTTGCCTTATGTGAAAATTATCTATAATTCTTATCCGCCTAGAAGTATAAAAGTGTATTTTGAAAGAGCCAAATCTGCAAAGGCTTACAATTTTCGAAGGTTTCCCCATATGATCAGCACAAGGTTGGAGAAGTTTAAAAAATGAAATTGAAAACTTTTATTATTTACACAAGTAATGCACACAGAATTTCTGAAGATCTTAACAATTTTGTGGGCAACAATGTAATCTGAAATTAACTGATGCTATATTGCGGCTATTTCAGAATGATTAAACATGCTTTTCTGAAGAATATGGCTACCATTTAAGGATGTTTGTGAGGTTGAATCAGACATGCTGCTCACCATAGAAAATGTATCCATGTAAATTCCCAAATGAGAAATAAGTGGTTCTGCCCGAGACTTATCAATGACAAACCTTAACTGCTGTGATTTAACAGTAGGAAATTGCAAGAGTCTCTGATATCCCACTGTCGTGCCATTAATCACCTTTTTCCATTTCCCCTCTTCATTCAAGATATCAAGATGAAACCTGATAATACGCTGTCCCATATGAATCGGCTCCTGAACTTGCAAAACATTAAAAGAAACTGGTTCCTGAAGGTTTATCAACAATGTCCAGTCCGAATGATTCTCTTCAGGCGCCCAATAGGTGTAAATACCTTCTTTCATGACATTATGAGGGTCAAACTGAGAGTTGCTAATGCTTCCTCTTGTACTGCTGGCACTAACAAAAGTGCATTCTCTGCCAGATTGTAAGAGAATATGGACTTTCGGAGCTCACTGAACTCTTGAAGTACTTGTATATCTTCAGCTGATATGAGACCCAAAGAATTTGGGGGCACATTTAGTAATAAAAGACAGTTTCTGCCAACTGATTTGTAGTATAAATCAGAAGCTCCACCGCAGACTTTGGAGCTTCTGATGCATGCCAAAACCAACCAGGTCTGATGGAGACATCACATTCGGCAGGTACCCAGTCATGACCATGAGGGTCGCCTCCCTGAGAGTATCTGTTAGTTATGTCGAACAAAAATTCAGTGAGCCTCTTACACTTTGTACAATTCCAGAAGAAATCCAAATAAAGTTTCTCTCTATAGTTTAGTTCAAAGTCTCATTGTAGCAGCATGTTATCCACTGCCACAGCCTTGCATCATCTTTGCAAACTCTAAGGATAATGACTAGAGAGTTACTTAATTTAGTAGGTAAGTTCTAAATCAGAATTACGTTTAATAAACCAGAAATACTGCTCCATATC
This sequence comes from Citrus sp. QX-2021, assembly GCA_030444885.1. Lineage (NCBI taxonomy): Eukaryota > Viridiplantae > Streptophyta > Magnoliopsida > Sapindales > Rutaceae > Citrus > Citrus sp. QX-2021. Next base: position 24,765 of record JAUJEF010000597.1, on the reverse strand, counting down.
ATTTTTGAATTATTTCAAATTTTTCTACAACAGAATCTGTGGATGATTTTTACGTTCAAATGAGCAAACTGAACTCACCGAGGGTCAGTACCACCAATTTTTGCATCACTTGATTGAAAAGAGACCAGCAAGTAGAGTCAGCAACACCAGCCTCATCTCCAATCCACCTGGTGTCAGGACCAACATCGGAAAAGATGACAGCCCGAGGCTGGAGCTGATGAATGAGACTAAACCAAGAATCAAAAAAATACTCCATGTCCTTTTCCCCTTCACCTTTGCACCATCCAACCATACCTCCTTGATCTCTCCATACCTGTTAAATTTCAAGAAAGGAACAACCAGAAAACAATCACTTATTATCACTCAATTCATCAATTTGATGAATTCTTCGCATATTACACAACCTAATGAATCAAGGTAGCAAATGATTCATACAAACAGCATGTTACCGAAGCACAATCTCAAAAATGCAGTAACTAGAGAATTTCTTTATAGAAGCAAAGCTTTCAAACTGCTCAAACACCTAACACTCGAATCAATTCTAAATCTTCAATGGAGAACATGAATTGAATTCCCCGGAGGCACAGTCATTCACTGCTAGCAATCAATCTTAAAACTCAATCAAACACATACCAATGAACAACAAAACAAACAAAACATCAAAAGCAAAGAAAACACCTCCACATAATAAAAGAGTCACCTAGTCAACAACTCAGCCATTTGGGCCATATAGAACTCATTATACTCCAAGGTCTTGCCATAAGAGGGCTCATGCCGATCCCATGGCGAAAGGTACAGCCCGAGGTCAACACCGGCCTCTTTGGCAGCCAATGCCAGCTCAGCAACAACATCACCAGTCCCATTTTTCCACTCACTGGACTTCACTGAGTAATCCGTATACTCGCTCGGCCACAAACAGAACCCATCATGGTGTTTAGCAGTGAGTATCACGCGGTTAAAGCCGGCGCTTTTAGCCGCGTGGACCCACTGAGAGGCGTTTAATCGGGCCGGGTTGAAGACTCTCGGGTCGGCCCTCCCCGTGCCCCACTCGGAATCCGTGAAGGTGTTAGGTCCGAAGTGGAGGAAGAGAGCCATTGAAGAGAGCTGCCATTCAAGCTGGGGTGACGAGGGCAGGGGCAAAATGGGAAGAGGGGGTGGCTTTTTTAGGGGAGAATTGGAAATGGGGATGAAATATAGTGCGAGCAGAGTTAGGATGAGGTTTTGTGAGATGGGTTTTGTGCAGTTGTTCTTGTTCTTCTTCATAGTATGCGGGTGTGGACCTTCTTGTTGATTCTGCTTAAGAGAAGAGGCTTTAAAGTTCAGTTTTGACCCGTAAGTGAAGAAAGAAAAAGGTTGTTACGTCGTTGTTTTACGAGTGGGGTGATTACATGAGGTCGAGTGCAGGGAGGTTGATTGCTTTGACTGACTTTGAGGAATTATCAATGGAAGTTTGAAGAGAAGGAAATAGCGAATTGGGCTTGTTTGGTTTCAAGCTTTTCAACTTAGATGGGCGTAAGCATGTGTCTGATTGATTTACTCATTTTCATCGGCCGCTGATAATTTCATGCCTTCCTGAGGAGACGCATTTTCTTTCAAGCATTGTTTCCTAAGAGAGAGTTGTACAGCATCCGCAAGTTATTCGATTATGAAGTAAATTTTACTTTCCTTCTGAATGTGCTTCAACACAAGAACTACCCTCGTGTGATTTTTTAGCTTCTTGCATCATCTTTGAAGTGGGGTTCAATCTTCGCAATTGGTTTGTGAGAATTTATTTCTTCAAGTACTTCACCTCTCATTATTTGAGGGTGGCTGTCCATATTGGACTTTTTTAATTGGGCTTGGTTTAGAGAATAGAGGCTGCATATGAGGTAAGGCAAGAAACGAAATATTGGCTAGGGATTTACTGTCTATCTATAAATATTATCTTCTGTTTATGCGGTTATTTTCGTGATTTGTCTCGACTAGTTGGTGTTTGCCAGGTTGCATTTAGATTTTGTGGTTTTCATTTCCTGTTGTGCGCATGTGCCTTCGCCTTTGCAAATAGTTGGGCTTAATTTCTGTGGCTTCTGTTTTAGGCCTGAGCAACACCGACCAGCTGGAAGCTTTGACTTTACCCAGTCCTTGTAGTCGATTTTTCAAGGGAGACATTTTGTCATAACCTGGAACAGCCTTTGGGCCTGCCCACTGCCTTTGTGATATGACCCTTTTTTCCCCTAGAAGGTAGACAGTGGACAAAGCGAAATCAATTTTTTAACTTCTATATTGTTCTCATATTTAAATTCAAATAGTTAATAAAATAAAATTGCTTGAACTCTGACTTGGAACGGGCTCCTAAGAGTCATTTTAATTATATCTTATGAGTCAAAATTTCTTTCTTGCAATTAGGAATGGGCAAATTTAGGTTCGAATCAACTTGGTTGGATTTTGGTTAATCGGATAGGGAAGAAAAATAAATGAATTCAACCTGAACTTGTAACCCAATTCAGTCCTATCGAATATGATTCGGATCAGATTGAATATTTGTGTTTGTGTGTGCATTGTGATCCGGATTGAATCGAATTTGACTTGAATCGATATGATCGATTGGTCAAATCCAACCCGATCATATTAGATTTTTATTCACATATGATCTAAACCTAAATTTTTTGGATCTAATTAAGTCGGATCTAAGTTATTTGCTCATTTCCCTACTTGCAATTTAACCCAATTACCAAAGAGATTGACTTAAGAAGCTTGTGCTTGGTTACATGGGTGAACTCTCATAGAAAGATGCATTGCTGACGTACTAAATATGACTTCTACTAACTACTAACACAGCACGTTCATAAATCACAAACAACTATGAAGTAGCTTGGTGGAATGTGCTAGCCGGAAGCAATGTATTGAATCGCTTGATTTATCATAATATATAGTTCAACTCTAGGTTTCTAATCCATCAACTTAATTTATTGAACTATCTCAAGCTGTTAGACTACTTCTCCTTCATCTATGTAACTCCTTCAGTGTTGATTGCTTATCTATAAGCATGAATATTAAAAGAAAATTTTATTTTTGAAGGAAAATTGAAGCATAATTATTGATAAATTTTTTTCCTGATTAAGATTTAAGTGATAATGATACCTCAAAAATACAATTTAGTCAACCCCACACTAGAGACCTGCTTAATTTAATAATGTTTTGTAGGTTTGAACCAATACTTACCAACCAGATCAAGTAGCTATACAGATAGCTTGCTTATATAGTACAGAGACATATATAAAAACCAAAAATCAGGGGACCCACTTGGAACTTTGAACTACAAAAGGCTTGCAATTGCACGAGATGAATCATGAATGATTGATTGGCTCTCGTCTGATCTCACCCAACAAACCCCATCTCATCATCCTGCCTGGTTGTACACACACACTCAACCAAAATGTAGCACTTGTCATACCATCACCACTCGCACAAGCAAATACCAAAAACTCACTCCTTTAATGCCAAGCTGATTTGTATAAATAAACTATAGATTGTAAATTTATTAACAATTTTTTCAAATTTGTGAAAAGCATCTCAAATCACATCAAATTCATCAAATTTTTTTTTTTTTTTTGGTTTAAAGGAATGTATTTGTTTAAAGACTAATAATGGTCAATAATAAAATGTTATGAAGGCGTAAATACAAGATCACATTCAACTTAAGTATAATATATAGAATAAAACCTAAGATTCAATCCTAAAATAATGCAACCTCTATGAACTAAACACAAATATATCTACAAACACTACAAATTTTTAATAATTGAAAGGAAAAAAAATTTTCACTCATTGGAACTACTTAAGCACTAGAGAAATTTTATAAGACATGCCAAGCCCACCTTAGCTCACCTCAACTAATGCAAGTGAGACTCTTTCCCATTGATAAAAGAAAATCGATATATTCGATAATCCAAGATAAACAACACAACAGAATTTTAAAAACCAAATACAAAACTGCCAACAAAACTATAAGAACTTGGTAACAAAACTGTCTATATTATAATAATCTTTAAAAGCCTTTAGACGAACTCTCGCCCAGGCTATTATTTACTTGCCCTACCCCATCAAAATCCCAATGCACTAACTCTTAGTGTTCTTCAATAACTCCAATACAACTATGTCATCCTTATACGAATATTGACACGATCCTAACGAATAAACTGAAACAACATTATATTCGGCACGGAAAAAATTTCAAGAGAGGCAGATATGCAATATTCAAACACAAAAATACAAACAAATCCAATAAATGAAAAATCTAATAAATGGATAAAGAGAAAAAGAAAATAGAAAATAAAGGGAAAAACATAAAATAGAAGAAAAAATGAAAAGACATAAATTCATGAAAATGTTTAAAACCTTAACGAAAGCTTCTTTATTATTATTATTTTTTTTTTCAAGAAGAGAATGAGGGCACGCGCGAGTGAAGCCAATCAAGCTTTGGGACGAGGACATATTGGTGGAAGAATCAAAATCAGTCGTGAAAATCGAGGATCGGGTGCCACGTATCGGTTTCGTAGAGTTAGAGACAAGTCTTTTAAAAATGATTTTTTTGGCGCTCTTTTAATCTTTAATTTTTCATTTTTTTAACTCCCATCACAAGTCGCAACATCGAACACGAGTGTTCGTGTGTTACGCAACATATGACGTCATTTAAGACAGCGAGGCACTTTGTCTTTTGTCCGAGCGAATCCCAGTTAGGACTTGTTTGACTTTTGTGTTTTCAATATTTGCATCAATAAGTCCCTGCTTGTTTCACTAATTGTGTCTTATTCCGAAACTCATAACGGTTCAAACTTGACAAAATTTGACTTTCGGGTAGTGTGAATATCACTCCACTTTAGTCCATCTCAATTGAATTGATATTTATTCATTAGGTGATGTGAAAAAATATATTTATTTAATCCTTATAATTTAAATTACTTATTTAATTAGTTCATATATTTTTATAAAAATTAAAAGGCCTCTGCTATATTCGTTTAAGTTAAAATCTACTTTATTATTCTTTATTTTTAACTGTTGTATGTACGACTTATTAGAATTTTTAGTTATATCAGATAAAAATATATATTCTTTCTTTGAAAGTTAAACCCAAAAGTAATAAAAGTAACGATAAAGTCTTTTATAGATAATTTTCAAAAAATAAGGACTAATTGGATATTCTATTTAGTCGGAAGAGTTTAGGTAAGACTTTCAAAGTGACTCTCAACGGGAGAATCCAAACTATTTAGGAAGAATTGCAACAATTCCCCAATCTTAACGAAGTAGTTCTTTTGGAATCCAATGAATAACAACGATTACTTAAAAACTTACATTTAGAGAACAATCAATACAAGGTTATTTTACCCTTTTTTACTTTTCATGATAGATTGGCTAAACTAACGAAAAAGAAAAAGAAATCACATTGAAATCGATTTTTGTTGACCAATTAGAAATGTCTCACAGGATCTATAATTGTCTCAAAAAGTCCAATATACATACATTATTCGACCTTTTGAATACGCGTCAAGAAAACCTTATGAAAATTGAACACTTTCGCATAGAAGATGTAAAGCAGATAATGAGTATTCTAGAAAAGAAATAGAAAAGCAAAAAAAAAGTTTTAAATCAATTGAATTTAGTGCAATTTTTCTATTTTTTTAGAAAAAAAAAGAGAAAATTGAAATGGCTTTACACCTTTAAACCCGTCTATATATTCAGACCAGAATTAAATTGAATAGAAGTATTTAGGAAGAATTCACTTTGATAAGAAACATGATAAACAAAACAATATTCCCCATGAAATTATATTAAGGATAAAAATATAAAATTAGAAGTAAAATTTTTTCAGAAATCACCAATTAACTAGGGAATTAATAAGACAACTGATCATCTTAGTAAGGATCAGGAAGCCGAATTTCTCAAGTAGGGATCACGAACAATCTTTTATTAAAATGCAAATGTGTTTACAAATTAGTGATCCAATCACGCTGAGGCAAGTGCTAGGTGTAGGGTATATATCCCATCTGTTTGTGTCCGTTTTCAAAGTATTTAGGTTATGACTTTTTTTATATTTTATTTTAAGAGGGGAAAATGCTTTCATTCAGAAAGAAAAGGGTAGGCTTAAGACCTTTTTTTTTTTTTTTACTCCCATACACTTAATCGTATGGTTTTCATTTAGCATTATTCATTTAGTCACCCATGTTTGAATCCAAGAGAGGTAGTAGTAGTTAAAAGACTGGTTTGGATTTTGCCTACCCTTCTAACCCTTTTTCTTTTTTTAAATAAAAAAGGTAACTTTCAATTATTCCTTGTAAAATGAAAATCTTCAAAATATCGTAAACTATTGTACACCTCAACACACCCTTTTTTTTTTCAAAGGTCAAGAAAAAAAGGGGCAATTGATGAAAATTTTTTGCCTTCTTAACAAAAATGGCCGGAGGTAAGTTGAAGTTTTCAATAATTTAAAAGATATTTTAAAAATTGTTATTTCATGAAGGGTGTTCTCAATCTGATAAAAATGTCAATTGCCATTTTCCTAATTTATATAAATACTTATAATTTTTTTTGAAACTCACTGGATCTGGACTTCTAAACATTCAATATATATTTGAGGCTAGTTAGCATGATTTATCAGTGATAAATTGTTAAATTTTTGGAACTGTGTAGCACCGATTAGCCTCAAATTTATACTTTCAAATATGCAGATGCTCCCACTGGAGAAAGAACCTAAATCTTTATAAATTATACCTAGACATAATAAATTTTACACATATACATGTACGACCCGTCAAAGGTTATGGAATTAATATAGGGAAAAAAATATGTAGAAAAATGTAGTTGACAATACAAGTGTGGTAACAAGAAGAACAGCCTGATATTTTTCAGTTCTTTTGGTTTCACACCACTTGAAAGTTAATATGTTTATTTTGGTAAATAAAATTATGGAAAACAATTCAAAGAAATAGGCAAAAAAGGGGGGCCAAAGTGCAAAAGTTTGCAAATAACAAGTCTTGCTTTGCTTTTCCCAAAAATAATTGAATATTGTTTACGGAGAAATAATGGGTACAGCCTGCATCAAAATTTTTCTAGCTTAGTTTGCCAACCGTTGAGAAAGTGAGAAAAAACGTACATGAGTATGCATCTTTCCTGTCTAGGGGAGTCAATGCATATGACGACATTTGTCTCTTCTGCATGTTCCTGTATTTAATTTGCTCCAATGATACATTAGCTTCGATTAATTATTTCGTTGTTTGTTGTCTTGATAGAGAATTCAAGACACCATTTTGTTTATTTTCAAATTAAAGATTCCTCTCAGCCGAAGAAACGACACAGAAACTTGAATTTTTAAACTCGTTATTGCTTTCTTTAATTTGCTGTGTGAATTAACAAATGCCTCTATCTCTGTCCCTTTCGATTCCATATCTATTTACAAGTAAGATTTAGGTGTAGGTTGCCATGCATATCCTTGCTTTTCTCTGTTAATTATTTGTAACGTATAGTATCCATATGCTTGTATAAACGAACAAGCATAAGGAACAATTATTTATATATTCAGGCCAGCCTTTACAAAAAGATAGTGCCTTAGGCGAACTTTTTCTTTTTTTTTTTATGAGACATCTTTTTATTTAGTAATTTCAATACTCAATAAAACAATAAAGAACTGAAATTCCATTTCAGTTTTAATTCTTGAATTTCAACAAATAATCAAGAAGATTCTAAAAATTTTCAAAAACAAAATCTAAAATTTACCATTAGAAATTATACAAAAAGAAGCAAACGAATAAATGAGAACAATACTATTTTCAAACATAATATTTAGAATGGTAGCATATAAAAAGTTGAGATCATGAATTGATGGTTAGATAATGGATATGGACTTTGTATTTCAAGTAACTAATTTTTTCTTTTTATTTTTTGAATGAACTAATGCATGTAATAATCTTCATTGTAGAGAGGAGAACAAGAAATTTTTCATCTATAATTTTCTAGATTATAAGATTTTTAGTAGAAATTAAAAGGAATACTCAAAGTCAAAGATTCTAATGTTGAATAATTGAGCTTTTTTAAGAAGTTGAAAAGATAAAAAAAATTACTTATTTTTATTAGAAAAACTAATAATGAATAAATTAATGGTTAGACAATATTATTAACTATATCTATTTAACAATAAGATAACCAATTATAGGTTTTTATATAAAAAATAATAATAATTAATTATAGGATAATTATTAATTAGAGATATGTCTAATAGGCTTTTCTACCACACATATAATTTTTTTTAAAGATTTTATTAACTAGAGAATTATTACTAATACTAAAAATCAAGGCGCTTTTTTAAAATTTACGCTTTTGCACACCGCCTTGTTCACCTATACTTAAAGCCACCCATGTATACATGCATAAAGTTTTAGCATGTTGCTGTGTCAAATGTACGAAATGAAAAAAATAATGGCAAGAAAGCAACTTTTGAATTTGAATAATGAGGATAATGAAACTTATTATTAATTATTATTTAAAGGGTTTGCTTTCGTTATGAGTTTAAAGTTATTTAAAGCATTGGCTCTAGAATTTCTTGCTGATTAGCATTCGATATTTGAAATTAGGGTCTAGTTTAGCAGCCTAAATTGTCACCGTCAAGGGCAGTAGAAAAAAGACAAGGAACTTGTGCAAGCTCTGTGCTTGGCTGTTTTACCTTAAAAAACTTCAATAATTAACCACCAATATTTGTTGATAAATTATGCTAACTGTCAATTATTTTTGGGTTTTACCATCAACTAAGTCAACTGGGTTAATTTTTTATTGTCATTACTTTATTAACCTCTAATATTTACTATTCTCTTAAGTAACTATTTGTGTACATAATTGAATTTACAAATATTCTCTGATGCCTGATATGTTTGCTAGCTAATCTGTAAGAAAGAAATCAAAATGATCTTTAAAAAGTTAAGATAAGGTATATCTAAATATATTTGAGTTATCATCCTTTCCTAATTGAGAAAGTTAGGAAAAGTCTCACGATTTGATTGCTCGGCATCATTGGGATAGTATTGTATAAGATTTTCTCCTCTTAGTATAAGTTCTTTTAAGCTTTTAAATATTTTGAATCATGCATATATTTATGCCAGTGTATGGTCAATATTTAATAACATTTATTTTTACATTCTTATCTAATAATCGCTATCATTAGAAACAAAGATAATAAGAGAACCTCATCTATTTGTCACCATTACTTATCAATTTGCACGTAGAAAAGGTAGCTTTATTAATTGACATGGGCACCCTTTCTCAAGCGAAAAGGTTTGATTAATACGAATTGAAATGATGATGGCCTTTACAAATTGACAGGTTAACGAACAGGGATATGAATGCATATGTTGTTGGTAACAGAGGGGTATAATAAGAATACCAGATAGGTAAACATGTCTTTGTTTACATATCATTTGCTTTCAGTATCACTCATTTGATTTAGTGACCTTAATTTTAAGCGCCGACTACTATAATTTATCTTTCAATCAGCATATATATAATACGCAATTGGATTGTGTAAGTTTCAAATGGAGTAAGAACTATAAAATTATCAATCTTTTTTTTTTCAGATTTTATTATTATTTTATCTTTCTCGAGGGAAAGTGAATTATAAGATGATGGAGAATTTGATATTTCCATATTATACGTGATTTATTAAAATTTCCAAAGAACTGGTTGTTATGAATCAATGAATTGAACAACTAGGTATCAATACACGTTTGCAATGACTCAATCAAGCTCATTAATTAGCATAGATAATGAAATTAATTCATGGGACCACGATTATTTATATCCTAGTTAACATGCAAATTTTAAATGCATTGATGTAAGCACTTTAAATTTCAACGGATCTGATTGTCATAGTCTCTATCTCAATATGAAATCATAATTTTTACGTTTTCTTGTGAATCACATGTTTTCTTGCTTTAAAGTAGCCAAAGATATGACAAAAAAAATTAACCATTAATATGAACTGACAACTGAGTCAAAGCATGTACAAGTTTCTATTTTTCCCCACCTCAGATTATAAATTGAGAGCAGTAATTAATAAAAAGAAGAAAAATAAGCTAAAAGACATGAAAATGTTCCAACTTTTGCCCCAATATTCATCATATGCATAGTTTTTTTCTTTTTCCTTTAAGCTAAGATCTAAAGCATCATGAAAGCTCACCAAAATTGACTCAAAATTAGATATTATATGTCATAGGAATTTTATATTATATGTCATATACAGCTGATTGCTACGTCACTTTCTTTTATATAATCTCGAACTGATATCCTCTACATTGTTGAGAGCAATAGCTAGTTAAAAACTTCAATTCATTTTCAAATAGTCATTTGACCACATTAGCGTCTAAGATTTTATTTGCGTCATGTTGCTCACTTATGATGCATGCATGCCTTTTATTTGGGGAATGTTAATGTATATAGATCTTTCTATGGTCTCTCATATAAATTCTGATTCTTAGGTTCATATGGTATTGCGGTTTTTACACTTAAAAGTCGCAGTTAGGGTAAAATGGAATTTCTATTTGTAAAAATAAAAGCTAATATTTCGCTTAATTAAGTCATTCCATAAGGTTCAACAAATAACCAAAGGATGAATTGATCATTGCCTCCTTGAGGCTCGCAAGGCTGAGAGGTTGCAAAATAATGGCCAATCAAAAAGTTATACACCATAATATGCAGTACATGTTCAACTTAAGCGATCGAGGAACATTTCTATTTTCAGAATGCATACTGCAAGTATAGTTGCAGTTTAGACCATGGAAAATGGAAGTGCTGATTTTTATGGCCTACAAAATCCGGTAGGGTCCCTTGCATTTCGTCCTGAGGCCTCGATTTCTATGTGTCGCTTAGCAAAACACAAAAGGAAATGCTAAAATGTACCATGATCGTCTGTAAAGATTGTTTGCCTTTTTTCGCATAATAAACTTGTAGCAATAGCAATGATTCGTCAACAATGCAAAAAAAGGCATTGATGAGTCTGTCCCAAACACCTGATTAAATACGAAGAATCTATCTGCCTGATGGGTCCATCAATATGTATGTGTTCATTTCATTGTTACTATTTTGGGTAATCATATACACAAAACACAATTGATGGACCCTGAGTTCTAGAGAAAGGATCTTAAAAAACAAAGGGTACAGTCTGATTTAATCTATACGTATAATTTTGCAACATTTTTTTTCATAAATTGGATCACATAATACCCACAATACAAAATTAAAATAGTTGAAAAACATCAATTCAGTGAAAAATCTTACCATATCTCAATTACATTTATGAAAAATGGATTGTATTTGGTTAAAATATCAAATGCGGAAAGCTCTCTTGATCCGAATTATTCTTGACTTTGAAATATTTTGCAAAAAGTGTATGAATAACGATCAATTATCACTTTATATTTTTTCTTAATAGAAGTATAGGTCAAGAGAGATACTTATAATATGAAAGTATTAAGCACATTATTGGTGTCATATATATATAAATTTTTTGGTTTGACAATCTTTTTAACGAAGTTGAATCCAGTTAGTTATATGTTTATCTACCAATGGCAAAGGTCTTCGGTTCGGAAAATGTCACAATTCAAAGAGAGGTGTAGCTATCAGTTCATTGATCAATTAAGTGACCAATACCATTTCTAGTTCTTATCAAGACTTTGGATGCTTTCAACAAAAGCAATAATAGATTGACTTAGCAAGGGTTTAAACTATGAGAAGAGATGGAAAGTTCTTTTAGCTAAGCTAATTAGCATAAAAACAGCTTATTGAACTTGTCCACCATTTTGACTTCATGAATCTTTATGAATAAAATATTTGTATGCTAGTTTTTACTAGACACAAACCGATGAATAAGTTAAATTTCCTATTAATTGGCTCTATATAGGTCACACAGCCCCCAGCTAAACAGATTTAATAATAATTTTTATTAATTTATAAAGTGAGAGATAGACAGTTTGGTTAATTAAAGAGGTTAGTATATATCCAAAGATATAAAAACTTTGTGTTTCTGTTAGAGAGAGAGAGAGAGAGAGAGAGAGAGAGAGAGAGGGAGAAAAAGAGAGAAATGGGTAGGGCCTCTTGCTGTGACAAGGCAAATGTGAAGAAGGGGCCATGGTCACCTGAAGAAGACTCAAAGCTTAAGGAGTACATAGAGAAATATGGCACTGGTGGCAACTGGATTGCTCTTCCTCAGAAAGCTGGTAAGAGCATACATGATTCACTCTCTTTTCACTCTAAGACACATAGAAGTGTATTTATTTATTTTTGGTTGGTTTAATTTGGATTAGGTCTAAAGAGATGTGGGAAAAGTTGCAGACTGAGATGGCTCAACTATTTGAGGCCAAATATTAAACATGGGGAATTTACTGATGAGGAAGATAGGCTGATCTGTAGCCTCTTTGCTAGCATTGGAAGCAGGTACCATATTTGTTCTACCTTTTTTGCCCTTTTTTTTTCAACTGCTTTGATGAAAGTAATAATAACTATCAAATCTATCAAAAAATAGTGCTATTTTTGGTTGATCATTCGCATGCATGCCTAGTTTAGATCCAACATCAACAGTCATACTCACAGTTTCTTTGAAAAAAGGCTCTGGAGTTTTAACTTCTTTTCTTATTTAAGGACTTTGCTAACACATACATATAACATGCAATGGCACATGTGTTTGCAGATGGTCAATAATAGCTGCTCAGCTACCGGGTAGGACTGATAATGATATCAAAAACTACTGGAACACAAAGCTCAAGAAGAAACTCATGGCCATGGCTCCTCCATTATCATCACAAAAGAAGAGCACTGCTCCACCACTGATCCCATCATCTCATCATCATCACCAAGCTTTAGTGTCACTACTACCATCTCAACCCTATTACACCCCTTCTAATAAATCTCTTATCAGTAACTCTTTTGATTCTTTTGAACCCATTTCATCAAACACACCATTACATCTTTTCGACAATAACAACTTGATCCAAATCCAAGAAAACCAGCTGTTTAGTAATAATAATTCCATGCAGGGTTACTATCCGATGAAAGACAATTTCTTGACTTTTGTAGCGAGCAAAGTTGCAGTTCTTCTGATGGTAGCTGCAGCCAGATCAAACAAGAAGATATTGGGTTTCATCAGGGCTTTAATTACTCGAATGGGTTTGAAGAGAATAACCAGAAGTTCATGCTCAACTATGGCAGCAGCGATAGAGGTGGTCATGAGAGTCTCAACCAATGGAGTGAGAAGCCAAATGGGTATTTTGGGGAAATTGCATCAGACTATTCACTTGAAGATGTTAAGCAATTGATTAGCTGTAGTAACATAAATGGCTGTAACAATGAAAAACAACATCAACTCTTCAGTAGCACTGATCAAGCAAAGCCAAGTTGCAGGACAGTAAGGTCATGTACCACTACTTCAACTACTGAATCATGAATCATGAATCATGATGATTTGAAACTGACTTGTGTTCTTGTATTCTCCTGTAAGTATTTAAAAAAAAATCTGAATGATTTGACGGGGTAAGTAAGGGGGTGATCAGACGGAGATTCAAAGATGATATGACTTTGAGTTTCTGGGCTTTGTGTTTTGATGAAATGAATTGAATTGATAAAACATTTTTATTTTCTTTTCTTTTTGTTAATTTCCTTTTTCTTGTGCTTTGACGGTACATGGTAAATGCTTCCTTTATTTTGTGCATATATTTCTTTTTGGGACTCTCTGTGCCACTGCAACCCCAATCAGAAGTAAATGTTTTGTGAAAACTAGATAAGAACTTTATCCTCATTCAAGAAACAAAACTTTGATGTCAAACTTAACCAAACAACAAGCAATCTGTAATCTACTACTATTTATATTATGTCTCTCTTCTTTTGGTACACTCCACTCTATATCTTGAAAAAAATTTTACTCTTTGATCCACTTCTTTAAGTTTTCGTTCTTGTTATTCCAAATTTTACAGCAATTTGCAATAATAATACCCCACAAGTTGAAAGACAAAATCGATGATTTGGGGAGGATTCAGCAACGGAAAATTGAGGCTGAAAGTGTTATACCAAACTGCATCGCCCTTTGAAGTTTTTATTAATATTACATTTAAAATATTAGCAGAGAGTTATATGAGGGCGCCCTCCTTGTTTGATCAATTGGGTGTTAATAATATGTTACACTAGGTGAAAAGGCTATTCTAGCCCCCGTAAAATAATGTTCTATTTGATGCAATGAGTGCATCGCTAGCCAGGAATACAGTACACACTAGACTTTTATATGAATAAATTGGTCGAGATTCAAGGTGGGAACTTAATCTCCATTAATTTTAAAAACAAAGGATGATGGTGCATGTTTTGGAATTTTGTGGAGGCAAACGCTTTAACAATGACCAATATTTATTAATCATAATCTCAGTCTTCTTACACAGTCAGTTTTTTAATAGTGTATGTCTATGTGAACATTCATGGATTCCTCATATATAATTGGATATTCTCATATTGATTTGAAATTTTAAAGATCTGGCCTCATATTTGTGTATATATATTTCAGTGTTTTTACTTAGTAAAATTATCAAATCAACTTGAATTACAAACTCAATCACAATAAACTTCTTGAAGAGTACGTAGTACATGTATTCTAAAACTTGCTTTTTTATTTAATTGGGCATTTATCCCTAATGTCTACTTACCAAAATTAAATTGAAATGTGCAACTATTTGATTTCCAGTGACTATTTTCGAGGGCAGTTAACGTCATTTTTTTGAAGAAAGTGTTGTGGAAAAAATATTTTTCTCTCGATAATTGTATTTCTTGACGCAGACTTAATACTACGATATAGCTGATAACAACGTTCTTCTCAAAAATGAATTTTCCAAGAGCATAATGAATATTTTCGAGGACATTTACCTTGAAAAAGACCTTTTTGTTGTAGTGTAATTACCTATAAATGCAATAGACTGAAGATTTAAAATACATGACTGAACACTTTAAATCTTTTCGTGCTAAGCTAATAGTAGGTATACAGCCAAGTGGCATGTGCTTCTTCACAAATCAAGAAGCCAGCAGCAAATAATGGCATTAACAGTTTGTTTTCCGTTTCAACTCATGGATTCCTTGCATTATTAACCATACTATTCATTACAGGTAATGACTTAATGTCATTTGAAGATGCTCTTACGACTTGGCTCATATATATCATTAAAATTATGTTAACGTATACGTGTAAAATTCAAGAAAACCAATCGACATGAGTCTTAAAAAGTATAAGAATTTGATTAAGAGATTTGTAATTTGCTAAACCCCATAGGCTGATGCAGATCATAATCTCTCTTGTTCAACCCTTCCAATAATTAATTGTGAGGTTTGCCGGTCATAGTTATTAATATTCCCGTGATGCTTTCATACTCTTACAATAATTGGTCCACGTATCTTTGATTCTTTATCCAATAACCTATGATGTATGCTCACCAATAATATATGCATATATGTTATATCATTTTCATTATTTAATTTCCACAGACCAGAAGTTTTGAGTTGGGAAATTTGTGTAATTTTACCAGGGACTTAAAAAAGAAAATACATAATTATTGAAGTTATTAAAATATTAAAAGGGTCAGGGAATCCCCATTGGGAACCAGTCCAATCCAATCCAGTGGAGTCCAAAATTTCTTTGTTCACAAGATCTCTGTCAGAGTTGCACCACTGTTACTTGTCCAGCCTTTTTCTACATAATAATAATTTTAATTCAATTTTAATATCGAGGAATTATTAATAAGAGCATCATCATTATTGATTAATTAAAAAATTTTGATACAACGAACTGTAGCAACCGCAAGACATAAGCATTTAAGATTATAATAATTGGGTTGCCAACTATATTATATTTTTTATTTGTTTAATCAAATAAAATTTCTTTTGGGTGGGGGGGATTATTTAGTTTTGAATAATTAGTAGGGGAAAGGCTTTCTAGGAATGTCTTTTCTAGTGAAGCGTAGAAGGTCAAAGGCCTGGAACCTACTGACAACATGACACTTGAAATAATTTATTCATTTTTTAAATGAACGTTTTTCATTAATAATAATATTAAAAAGAGGGTCTGTTGTCAATAGGAGGGTAGCACAAGCAATATATATTATCAAGGTTTCGCAATTTTATATGAAAGATCTGTCTTCATTAGGGGAGGCTAACTAGCACGCTACTTACTAAATTATACTAATAATTTGAGTTTTAATCAAAGACCTTGTATTTTGACTTGGTAGAAATTTGAGCAAATTTTTGTATTAAACTACAAGCACGCCACGCAATTGAATGTTTGAAAATGAACACACTTGAGTAGTGGCGGTGTGGGGCTGCAACACTTTCAGTGCCCTCTATTTCAAGGCTAGATTTTTTTTTCATTTAATTTCCCTTGTGCCAAAATGACTTTAATGAGGAAAGAAAGTATGAACTTTTGCTTCAAATGTTGAAATGCTTTGTATGATGAACTCGAGTATTTAGCATCCAATTATTGAGCCCTTTACCTTGATCCGGTTGACTAATTACATTACACCAAAAGTCAACATTCACATTTGTACCGAACAACATAACCCTATTGACTTTTGATATGTATTTAAGAAAATAATTACATAAAATAACATTATCCAATCTATTTTCAAGACTTTCGCAATGTACAATCATAGTAAATTAAGGATTTAACATCCATACTTTACCAAAATGTGAGTAGGAGCAATGCAATCATTAATTTGCAGGTAACAATAACAGCACATCAGACAATAGAAAGTGAAGTGCGGACAATAGTAGAAGAGAAGAATTAGATAGGCTAACTTTTATTTGATCTGTGATTTCCTATCTCCTCAAATCTTTTAAATCCACAGGGTTAAAAACTAGCCTTATACCCTATGGCCATGATAACCTTTGGTTGGGTGAAGAAAAGAAATCAGCAAATGAAGTTCCTATACCATACTTCTCTTCAATATCCTCAACTAACAAGCAGAAGATCACACATATTGAAAATAGATGCTTTGATCATAACCTCATTATTGGAGTACAAGTCTTTCGGAGTTTGAAACATATTTGCGATTGTATTTCAGTCCATAATGCATCTCATGGAAGACGTGTCTATTCAACAGAGAATTTATCAAACACTACAATGAATGGATCCCGCCTTCCCTGCGTGAAAACCAATTATTTTAAGTTCAAGAGCTCATTCAGAAAATATGATAATAATAACATGACAACATAATTTTCTGCCGAGCTACATGAAGTCACAACAAAAAAAAAAAATAAATAAAACAAAAAAAATTTAGTAATTGTGCTGAGAAGCAAAGAATATAAAGAATTCACTCTGGCAAAAACAAAAACAAGGACAATCTCAAACAACCCCCACCCCCCAAAAAAAAACAATGGGAAACATTGCTGGCAGCAACCAATAAACATTTATGAAATGACGAGGAAGCCTGTATCTACTCCGAGCCCTTTTTTTTTTAAGATTCACCCTAAATTTTCCAAAACTCCGTCCAAAAAATAAAAACATATTTTAAACATTAAAACAGATCCAAATTTTTTACCAAGAGATCAATTCCCCATTCATGGGGAAAAATGGGTACAAAATACAATCTTTTCAAGGAATTTTCCAAAGTGTACAATCTATTAAATTTCCTCCAAGAAACTTTTCATGATAGTAATGATGTTCAATACTTAAAAACATAAATCACTAACCATCAAGCCTACGCCAGTTTATCATTTAGACTCAGTTTGGCATTATGGTGATGTGGATTTTAAGTCATACAACTGATGTGCAAGCTCAGATCATGAAATAAAAGTTATTTACTAAACATAATAACAATTTTGACAAAAATAGTAGTATATATGTATCATCAAACAACTGTAGCATAAAATCACCTTAACTTTTAAAGTAAAGTTAGAAGCGTCACCAAACACTTCACAACTGCTAACGACAATATCAAATGCAGCCTTATTATCTTAGAGATGGTTCCAAATTTATAAAACTTAATTGTGCATATGGAAAGCCAGCAAATGTTTGATATATGATTTCCTATCAACTCATGGGTCCCACATGAGTTCCGTTGTGGCAAACACAAATGCTGTCTAAGCTTGATCTTTGTTTTAGCATTATCATAAATTGTGTATCCATGACTCTATTGAGGGTATTCAAGAAGATTTAGAAGCTTGTCAAAGCATATGGTTACATAGAACATACTATTAGTTTAAGTAACAAAGGAATGCAGAATGTTGAGAAAAGGAGGAAAAGAGAAAAATTGAGAGATGAACCTGAGTGCAATGTCATATCAAGTGCTACCGCCAATTTTTCCAATTGTTTTGACGCCAAAAGATTTCAATCCAATAGTCATCAGGGTCTTTAATGAATGCTACGCCTTCATTTTTCCTGTAAATCGTAGCAAGATTGACAGATTACTATTGATGAATATAAAAGCTTGAAATTTAATGTTTATTTAATTATTTAATTTTTTCCTATTGACATAGTTATAATTGCCTGCATTAAACCCCATTCAAATTCTGGAAACACATCATGAAACCTACAAACACTTGCTTATGTATGAGTATCACATCAGAATAACCTTAAGGCATTCAGTACTAAACCAGCCATACCAAGCTTTTAAAGAAAGCAGGGAAAAAAAGAAAAAGATATTATTAATTCAAAATTCGTGATATCCCTTAGTTTTGTTGGATCTGTAGTATCCTAAAACTCATCTACCAAGTTAAACTACAAAATGTAAATACTTCTTACCTCCATGAAACCTAGAGATCACATCAAATGTCATTAAATCCAGGAGAATGATGAAAACAGTCCCTCTGACCTAAGCTACTTTATCCATACCTGAGACACTACATAAACCACCGAAGTGTACATAATGTCAAAGAAACATGTAAGCTTATGTGCAAGGCAAGATAGTGGGAGCACTCGAGAATGACCAAGTATATTTGAAATCTCTTCAAGGGGCTAGGTATATCAGTACAAGCATGCATCTATCTTAGATGGAAAGCACAAAGGTAATTTTATAAATTGGTTCAACGTTTTATTTAGAGGTTACAAATTAAAAACATGTAACCACCTTTCTAAAAGTTGTTCTCAAATGATTTTGACTCTCCCATATTAACTTAAAACAGAAAACATGCAACTTTAGCTACCTTTTCTAATCAAAAGAAACCATCTCTGTTTCTTTAGTGGTTGGAAGACAACAGTAACAGACCTAGTAATAAGCAAACTGTGACAAGCAACAATGATGGAGCACTAACATGAATTTTGACAGTGAAGACTAGAACATGTCACATTCATGAGATTTTATCCACATGACTTCATCTTATACCTTGAAATTATTCTCTTTTCTTATATTGTTATTAATTTTGAAAGGCACATGGAAGTGGTATCACAGCCAAAGAAGAACATGAGCAGACACAGAGGAGTGCTGTAGGAATCAACCCCAATGACCAATATAAAGAATTTGACTATAGATCAAACAATCAATTCTTAAGATAACAAGAAATTATCTTCATCACAAAATGGTTCTCCCCTGACATGTATAAATAAGAAAAGAAACAGGAAACAGGAAAACGCCATTGAGAAAAGAAGCTCCTCAGTGTTTTATCGTCTAGATTTTGCAATCTAGTCCTCACTGGCACATTCAAATGACTATTACAAAGCTAATCTCTAGACTACAATCTTTCTTCATATATACATAATACCAATATGAGCACCCACCCACTGACCCACACACATTACAGGGAGCAGTCACTTCTGACTTTAGATTGCTACAGAAATTTTCAATTAAAAGAGCACATGACAGTACCTAATAGTGAAGACAATCAAATTGGATATTGATATTGGTGATCAATGAAACAGCGAAATGAATCCACTCAAAAGTGATGTCAAGATTTATCTTGCAAGATACTAGAAAATTTAAAATTCAGATAATGATAATCATCAAGTAAGCATCATATTAATTGAGATACACTATCCTATCTAAAAGAGGTGTCTTACCACCATCTGGTTTCTTTGCAAATTCCACTCCCAGACGTTCAAACCCTCTCACATGCCTTATATACATCATCAACAGTGATGCCGATGTGCCCTGGAAAACCATATATATGACAAGTTAAAACTTCAAAATATTTGGGAATTTTGGAAAAAAAAAAGCAATTAGAAGCAAAAATTATAATATGATAAATAGTGGCTGAAAAACTCATCACCTCGAGAAACAAATAAATAAATAGGTCCAGGTATGTTTTCCATCTATTGGTCCTTAGCTCCAGTCCCTACCACAAGTAAAATAATAGAAAGACCTAAAAATATATTAAAAGACCCAAAATATATTAAAAGACCCCTGCTTTAAACCCATAACTAAGCTAATGGTATATGTCCTGTTTCTAGAAATATTGCCATGTATAAATTGCTCAAGAACAAGGCAGTCAATTGATAACTGTGTAGTGATAGGCAAGCAGCTGATATCATCAGCTCTGCCTAAGCCTTGCCTCAGGACAAACAAAATACATTCTTAATATGGTAAACATAAAACCATTACAAAAGAAAATTTAGAAATTGATTAGCTGATCAAATTAATTAGGTTATACAAGTTTCAATAAATAAGCACATGAAGTGAATGTCTGGACTGTTCTAACATTCTTCCAACCATAGAGAGCACAAAAGAAACATTGGCCTTTTTTTCTTCAAATTGTCTTATAAGTCAACTTTTTAAAATGAAAATACACATACATCTCATTCAAAGTACGTTATGCATACCAAAGCCATGGGGTTCTAATTCTATTGTGATAACTCTTTGAAGTCGGGATCACTTTCAGTTCCCAGTTACTGCAAGATGTACTGAAAATGAGAAACATTGGACAAAAACGAGCAAAGAAAGATAGTTTCAAGAAAAAAATAAAATTAAACTCATACTGAGTCAGCTCAATTGTAGCTGGCTTCCCAAAAGTCCAAACAGTTCTATCAACAGGTCAGCTTGAGCTGATGCAGTATCCTACACAAACCAATTATTTGTAAAAAATGTTTTCAGAGTTATCAAATCATCATCAATGTCACAAAATTTAAGAATATCCAGCCCCACCAGTGTGCACGAAGTTTTCCCAGCACACTTCTAAATAAGTAAGAAATAAAATCACTCTTAATAAAAAGGATACAATCAAGATTCTTGTAGATGCAACATAAATTGTCTTACCTCATAGGCCCAAAAAGTATAGGCTATACCATTTCTGGAAAATCCAACTTCCTCTTTTAGTAGCCTGAAATAACCCCAGAAAAAGCCACATTAGCTTTCTACTTAAAAGATAAATAAGATGGCTCTTAAGCATTCACAAAAGCAATCCTGTAAATAAGACTCTCTCAAGGCAAGGCAAGGCAAGGCAAGGCAAGAAAATAAAATATAAAACTTACGACATGCCCAACACACGAGAATAGAAATCAAGACTAACTTTGGGGTCCTTAATTCGAAACATCTGCAATAATCGATACGTATATATTAAAAAAAACACACACAATAACATGTCATTATTAAACTCCAGAACGGATAATAAGTAAATAAATAAATCCATATTAATAATTAATTAAAAAAGTTCAAGAAGAATTTATGTGTAAAAACTGAAAATGAGGAAACCGTTTGTTGCATGAAGTATCCGCTGGTAGCTTCACTACAGGCGGTGTGAAGACCCGGATTGTTAGCGGGCGATTCTTTGGTCTCCGAAGAAGCCATTGAAAGCAAACCGAAATCGATTCGAAGCCTGCACGTCAAATTTTACAGACATGTGTCGGGAAATTATTATTAAGATAAGTCGTAAATAAATAAATTAAATATTAAGAAAATGATTAGAATGCTTAATAAACCTTGAACTAAACTATTGTAGTTTTAGTGGAGCTAAAGAATGGAAGTGAAGAGGAGATAGAAATAGAGGTCGAGTTGACGATGTCAATCTACTAAAGATTGAAAGTCGTGATATGAAGTGCTGCAGCTGATTGAAGCAACCGACGCCATTTTCCCCAAATTTTTTAATTGCAAAATACAAAACAGCTTCATACAATAATTAGTTAATTACATACCTTTGACCGCTGTGGAGTAGTGAGTAAAGTCAAATCAGAGGTGACCAAGTTTTTATGGTGGTTCTCCTTTGGATTTATTTTTATGGCCATGTCATATCTGCTGCCCATCCGCCATTTGTAAACATTACGGGCCGGGTTTGAAGCCCCAAATAAAACATTTTGTTGGGTTGGTTCGAGGGCCCGGAGTCAAAACCGCAATCCATTTCGGGTGGGACTACATTGGGCCCTGAACCAGACTCCTGTTCAGTTCTAATTTTTCACCAAAATTCGAGAAAGTCAAGGCATAGTCGGCAATAATTTAAAAAATCAAGCCCAAAAATTACATAAATCAATCTTTGTTTTATATATATATATATATATATATATATATATTAGCTATGACCTATGAGTCAACATTAATTAATGGTTTCAAAAGTCAGCATTGTTTTGCTCCAAACCATTAAGCCGATATGGGATACAGTGCGAGGATAAGTTCTGAGCAAAGTTTTCACAACCTTATAAGTCCTCATCTCAAGATCGCTAGTGGTCCGGATGATTATTTATCTTTTCTAGAGGTAAAGAAAGGTAAAAGCGTGCAAACGAATTTTGTCAGTGTGTGTAGATCTGGAAATGGAGGGCATCCAAACTATTAAACAAACAATATAAAATAAGCAAAAGGCACTTACTGAAAAGTAGACAGAATATACAATACAAACCCTATAAATTAATAGAGTTTAGACTATACAAAATCTATTAATTCAAAGAGAATTAAGTAATCAATAAATTTATAATTTATAAAGTTAACACTTCATAATTTTCTGTTACAATTTGAGAAGTCAACATCAGAACTTCTAGATGCGATAAGTAAGAAAAATAAGAGAAAAGATTGAAGTAAATTTAGAATTCTTAAGAAAAACATGTAATAATAGAGTCATGTTTTATATAATTAAAATATCATAGTCAACTATATTTGTCATTTCAATAACTATTAATTTATAACTTAAATGAGAGACCACAAAAGTTATATAAGTTTTTTTAAAAAATATTATTTTATCATTTCATAAAAATTATTAATTTAGTTCAAGTTGGTCCAAATTAAAACCGTAAAAATTTATATAATAAAAGTTATTAATTTATAAAGATTTTTTAATATGATATATATAGGAACACAAGATATAAAGCATGTGAGCTTTTTTCACGAAGCTTCCATTAAGCTGGGTCAATTATTGCATATTTCTTTCCGATGATGGTAATATGTTGTAATTTGTTGTTCCCATTTGTAGTTTTGGTAAGAGAGAATGATGAAAATGATTTGGGATTTATAATTTTATTTGCAAAGTAAAAACATTTTATTTATTCTTGTGGGGTTCGTTTAGACTTTCAACACGCAGATGTAAGATGCAATAAGTACTTGTGGAAATTACCCGCCAAAACCGCATGATCTTCTCATATATCTTCAACTCTCTGACCACACGTCGCCATTAATATTAGTTGCTATGGAAAATGCTAATATCGTTAAAAACGTAGTAAGCGATTTACAGAACGTAAGCACGCTACTTGTGAGAAGAGAGAGAAAGAAAAATCGATGGTAAGAGAGAGAAAAAAGGCAATTCTCTCGCCCTTCTCTCATCGTTTTCGCTGTTTTTTATATTTAGCAAAGCATCTCTATTACTATAGTTTCGCTTCTCGGTTGCAATCAATTGTTTTTACCCTTAATTAATAATACATCTTATCAAAGTTTGAAAAAGAATTTCATTAATTTTCGTGGTTCTTTATTGTTTAGGGCCAATGGAGAAATCAAGTTATGGCCGTGATGCTATCTGCTACATCTTTAATGCCACTCCTTTGGTTCTTCCCAAAGGACCCCAGCTTTTTCTATGGTTGTATTATTCTCTCTGTAAACTCTCGCTTCTTATAGCTCAAAATTAGCAACTTATCGATGGTTTATCGACTCGATGAATCTTTGTCTTTTTTCCTCTAGCTTCAAACCCATTGTGATCAAGGTTTCTCATAGCCGCCTATCTCTGGCATTACAAAAAGATGTTGCTTTGATTTTTGCTCCAAATTCAACTGGCCTCCTATTTGCTTTCTTGGTGTCATCGGGCGATAGCGCTTTATAGCATCAACTCGCGAACTCATATACACTGGCCTCCGAGCTTTCAAAGCAAGTCAAGGATTCCAATCCAAACTTCATATTACGCTCTGAATTACGGGACAAAGTTAAAGACTTAAACTTACACTGTCTCTTTTGTGTTCAAAGATATTTTTCTTCTATTTTATTTCATAGTTTCAGATTGTTTATTTTCATGACTTGATTGAATTATCTGGGAGGTAATGTATATTCCAGAGGCAGCTCAAGAAGAAATGTGATGTCACGCTTCCGTTGTACTCTTCAGTGACATCCGGTGTCAGCTAGAAGGTGTCATTTTGACGCACAAGAATTTACCGCAAGATTCATGATATGCGCACCAAGAATTGGCCGGTGAGTCAGATCATGAAGTTCTCAGGTGTCGCCTATGTTTCATGAAAATTGGGCTCAGCTATTTTGATACTACCCAATGGTGCAAAAGGGCAATCGTGTTGTTTCAATGTGGGTTTGATATCGAGATGGCCCCAGGGCTATCGGTGAAGCATAGCAGGACGGCTCGCAGCGGGTTGTGTCAAACAATTATTCTTGCATTGGCTAAGAA